>JAPMOQ010026930.1:705491-741812 GCA_026543055.1 Argiope trifasciata | reverse complement strand
AATAATTATTGGACAGTCATTATGTGTTTTGTTATGTTGCTCATTTCTTCTTTTAGAATTATAGAAATAATACTAAAAATAAATAATGATTCAAAACTAATGTATCAGAATATGTTTGAGAGGGAATATCTAGGAAGAGTATTTTCTGTTAAATTTTATCACCAAAAGTATCAAGAGTTTTGTTTAAATTTAAAATAAATATCCAGATTCCTTCTTACAGTAGTTATGTCATTCATATTCGATCGAAACAGTAAACAGAAAAATGAATTAAATGTTACTGGAATTTTTAATGGAAAACATACAACTGGAAATTTACGAAATCCGAAAAGGAAAAGATATTCCTTTTTATTTATATTTCCATTTCGTAATATAAGAAATTATCTTCCCACAGAAGAGATTTAAAACCACTAGATATGATTAGACGAGAAAAGAGAGTATTCATATTAATGTTGGATTATACCAGGTATGGAATTCTAATCACTCCCTCTATATATGTAGCAAAATTTAGACAAGGTGGATTGTTGCTGATTTATTTTTATTTCAAATTGGTTTTTTAAAATTTTAAATATGCTGAATTTTTAATAGTGCTTGTAAATAAAATTCCAAACGGCCTGAGGCATTTAATTCCAACTCTATAACGAATTTGGAACACTTTTTCCATAAAGGACAAGCCGACATTCGTGACTGTAGCGGTTTGTTCAGAAAATCTGATTTCTTCAGATATACTCAACACTTGGAGACGTTGGGGCAGTTTTTAACTTTAGAAATGAATCTAGATTCTTTTTTCATTAAGGACTTATAATTAAAATTTAAATACTCAACATTTGAACTGTTTGAAACAATTAATTCAAATTCTGGAACGAAATCTGGAGTATTTCTTTTCTGTGAAGGACATATTATCAAAATTTATATATTCAACATTTGAATTGTTTGGGATAATTATATCAAATTCTGAAATGAACCTGCAGTTTTTTTTCCTTCAAGAAAAAATAATCAAAATTCCCGATTGTTTTCGCAATTTGAAACGTTTGATCACCCTAGTTGTATTCACTTTCATTACAAAGGATGTTTAGACTCACTGCGATTTCGTTTGCTGAAATGCTTCTCTAAGACTGCGAGAACTGTCATACCTCCGTTCACCTACTATCTCTGCAGTATGAATTACTAAACACCTGATAAGACAGTAACTATATACTCTCAGTGACAGACAAATGCAGCGACCCGAGCTTCACCCAAATGATAAAGATGTACGTCAACTGATTCGAGCATGAAGTATCTTCGGAACGACAATTATTCAGAGCCCAACCAACAGCTGTTGAAAAGGGAAAATCCAAAATAGAAACCCGTACCACTTAGTGCTTTATATATTTCCGACATCGGGTTCTGTGCGATCATTAATCACGGAAGGGTGTTCTGGCAGAGTTTTCGCGATCTCCTCTTTTCTTTGCTCCCTTCCAAGCCTTGTGTTCCGTCTTACTTGAGCTGTCACGACGCGAATCTGAAGACCCGTTCAAGATCTTTCAAGAGTTCACTTAAAAGAGTCATCACTTCTACAGTTCGCCGTTTGTTCGCTGGAAAAACGCTTAATTTTCTGAGCGGTAGCATTATTTAAAGACAGGCCGAACAGACTTTTAAATGACACCGTCTTTGTTTTTCGGGCTGGAATGCATCAGTGGGTCTCCTTTTGTTGGTTTTGGAAAAGGATCGCTGTAGTTGCTTGAATCATCACGTCCTGGAGCACATGTTTACAATAAAATATCTGGATTCCGTTTAGATTATTTTGCTAATAATTTCTGTCTGATTCAAGGCAGAGTAGGTGATAGAATGTATTCTGTTCATTATAATTAATGACTACAAGTTGTTTATTGTAAATTACAAATTGAAAATTTTCTTTTAGATTTCTAGCTAAAAATACTCTTTTATAGTCTCTTTATAACTTTACAGTGGAGTTCGGGAACATTTTAAGCATATCCTCTGGCTTAAGTCAAGCACCTTTTATTGCTGCAAAGTGATGGTGTGTCTTCTGTTTATTATAATAAATGACAATAAGTTGTTTGCTGTAAATTACAAATTTTGTTTCATTTTTAGCTGAAAATACTCCTTTCTAGTCTTTTTATAACTGTATACTGGAGCTCTGGGTTATTTCAAGCATATCCTACGGCTTAAATCAATGGTTTTTAACTGTTTGGTACTGCAAGGTGATGATATGCATTCTGTTTATTATAATGAATTACTACAAGTTGTTAACTATAAATTAAAAATTTTCTTTTAGACTTTTAGCTAAAGTTACTCCTTTCTATTTTTTTTTATTATGGAGTGCAGAAACATTTAAAGCATAACATATGTGTTAAGTCAATGGTTCTGAACCTTTAGGTGCTGCAACCTGATGGTGTGCATTCTGTTAATTAAGATAAATAACTACAAGTTATTTACAAAATTTTCTTTTAGAATTTTAGATAAAAAAAATACCATTTTGTATTCTTTTTATGATGCTACAATGGAGTTGGGACATTTTAAGAATACACTATGTCTTAAACCAATGGTTTTTAAACATTTAGTTTCTGGGATCTAACTTTTCACATCATAACTGATGATGTTACATTTTCAATTATTTTAGTTGAAATTTACATCTTTTTTAATAAAATAATCTTTACACTAGTGATAAAATCGGCAGAGAAAATTTATTGATGTTAAAAGAAATTAATTCAATTTGTTTCTAGAATAATACTTTGTTTGTGTTTCTCTGCAAAATAATCCGCATGCTGTTTGTTTACATAAGCTGCATTTATTATCATAGATGTAGCCTCATATAAAATCGTGATCTATTATGTATTATTCTGCAAAATCATGATCCTCATGCAATATCATGATCCACTATTTGAGACTATAATAATCCCTCTATTGAAATAACCAATTTATGCTATTCTGATAAAGAATATTTCATAATGCTTTATTGCTTCATAATTTAAATTACTGCATTATAATGACCTGATAAGAATACAAGTATCTTATGAAAAACTGGAAAATCTATCATGCATTTTATAGAAATCTTGTTCTTGTTGATGTTCAACAAAAATGTTAAAAATTCGAAAATGAAGCTAGACTAATAATCAATTCATCTATATCTATATCTATATCGATACTTATAATAAATTTCAATGTGTGTGTGTGTGTGTGCGTGTGTGTGTGTGTGTGTGTGTGTGTGTGTGTGTGTGTGTGTGTGTTATCGCTCTACAGGCCAGACCGTTTGACCTACAGCTACCAAATTTGGTACATGTATACCTCTGAGGTCCGGAATGTGCACCTCGGAGCCCTTTTTTCAAATTTTTAATTAGAATTTGAGTTAATTAAAATTTAAGCGAAATTTCGACGTTTTTTCGCTATAACTTCCGAAAATACGATCGCATAAACATGATTTTTACATCAATTTCAAGATTAAAAAATTAGCCTTCTAATGGTATCAGTGTTTTAATGTAAAACTCAAGCATCTATTTTTAACGAATTTTTAAAGAAATATTTTAACTATGTTTTTTAGCACGTGACTGGATAAAATAAAACAATGCCGGAAGTTCAAATAAAAAAAATTATCATCGCAAAATAAATCTACAGATATGCAACTTTCAGCACGTGACTGGATAAAATAAAACAAATATAAAATGTGATATTTTCTTTAAAAAATAAATGCAAAGCAAAGGTTTCTACAATCGTTTGCAATATCTATATCATTAACTCAATAAATCTTCTTTATTTACGGTAAACCTGATTGAGTTTAGACAGGATATGCATTGAAATCCCTACTTAATGGCATATTTATGTAATCGTTTGCAATATCTGTATCATTAATTTAATACTTTTTTCCCTTTCTCGCTTTCTTTAAAAAACATATTTAATATTTTGTCGACATCATCGAAACTTTTTTTAATATTTTGGCGACATCATCGAAACTTTTTTTAATATTTTGGAAGCATAACCGATGGTTAAAACTGACTGATTTATAAAATTAAAGAATATTATTAGGAAAAGGTGTACTTTCAGAACTTTCCGTCCATCATCTTAAAGAAAATGTTGATTTCAGGTCAATCAATGCCCGGAATTACTTCAAGGCTAATGAATATGGGATTTAATTGAAAATTTTAGAACGCTTTACTAATGGCGAACCAGCTGGTCGCCAAAGGCGGCTAGTATGCTATAAACTCTGTTGATGACTCAATTAATGAGAAATCTGAAATTGAAGCTAGATTAATAATCATTTCACATGCAATATAAAGATCAATTGTTAAAGATTACCTCATTTCCTCTTTCTCTTTCTATTGACCTGAATTCAAACAAATTACAAATCATTACGGTTTTAAAATTTACAGAAAAAAAATGCATTTAAAGACACAAAAAAGACCAGGTAGTTATGATAAAACAAAGTAACTTCTAATGTCAAAAATATCTTGGGATCGAAATTAAACAAATCCTTTTTTCCTATTCTGCCCCCCCCCCCCCAATAAAAATGAAACTTCGATCAGGATCGGCCATTATTATTCTAAGAATTCCGCTGTCAACTACCTGCCACTTAATAAATATTTTCGTAAACATGAAGTGAGACCAAATGATATTAAATGGTTTTGATGTATCCCTTGCGCTTGGAAGGATTAACGAAATAGAAAAAAAATAACTTTATTCTTTCGGAATTAAATTTTGTTACTCGGGTTATTTAAAATAATTTTCATAAAAATCGTGATCTTTAATTTAAAGGTCCTCCGCAAAAGAATAAGTAATCTACTACTCTACGTGTAACAGTTTGAAACTAGATGCTTCTTAAAAACAAGTATTTGTTTCTTGAGAGGAACGAAAAAAAAATGAAAGCATCCTCTTTTAATTAAGATAGATATAAAGGCATTTATCACATTAAGTGAAAGGTATTATACCCCAGGAAAAAAGGAAAAACACTTTTAATTAAGTTTATTGAAGAAGATAATTATAGTAGAGTTTTTATGCTTCAACAGTGTTACTTTTTCTTGTTTTCCCCCCTTCTTTTTACACTAAGTGGGTAAAATTATCAATTCAAGGAAAATTACTTTGGCTTCTTATAAAGAGTTAAATATTTCTATAGATTCGATTGAATATCATTTCATGGAAAATGCAAAGGTTTATTTCGAAAGAGGATGATATCATTTTCTCCTTGCAATTATTACAAGGGGTAAAAAAATAAATGAGCAAAGAAGGTTAAAATGCGTTGTTTTTAATGCCCTTCATTCCTTCGAATCTTTTTTTTTTTTTTTTTTTTGCTATCAAAGATTAATTTCGGAATGCTCTGTTTACTCAGAATAAAAT
This sequence comes from Argiope trifasciata, assembly GCA_026543055.1. Classification (NCBI taxonomy): domain Eukaryota; kingdom Metazoa; phylum Arthropoda; class Arachnida; order Araneae; family Araneidae; genus Argiope; species Argiope trifasciata. The sequence continues at coordinate 736,490 of JAPMOQ010026930.1, read as the reverse complement.
TTTCTAATTGATTAGAAAGATCATGTTCTGAAGAAGATGAAATTAAAAAAAATCTATTTGAATTCCACGAATAATTACAATAATTGTTTTTGAAACGACATTCTTTTAGGCGTTATGCATTAAACAATTTCATCTGATTTATTTAGGCCTAATTTAAGATAGTATTATGGAGAAAAAAAAAGTTCAGTTTCGTTTCTGAGAAATTCAGGATTGAAATATTTTTAATTAAATAAAAAAAATTAAAAGCAGCATGTTAATCATTCTACAACTTCCATTAATTATTTAAGTGGTATTATGTTCTCGATGCGAGGATAAGAAATTTTTAAGACAAAAATTAAAATGTATGTTTGAAAGGATATCCTATTCTGTTTAATTTAAAGTGAACTTATTGCAAAATAACTATTTTTTTCTATATTGAAAGGAGGTCGAATTCTTCAAGATTTAGCAATAGGCATTAAAATTTGTATGAATAAATGAACTAAGGCTCATAAAATTTTGAAACATTAGAGATCATTGACAGCTCACGGAAGGAAAAGCACTAGTGTAATCTTAATACTGTTTTGAAACAACCGAAGAAAAGATTCTGCATGTAAACTGAACCAGTAATAAACTGAATCTTTTTTCTTTAGTTTTCAACAATGAATTAAAATAGCTAAAAAATAGCTAGGATTACCTTTCAATATTTGAATGTACTATTGAAAATTATATAAATTGGTAATTTAGAAAAGTGATAGAACTGATAAAAATTATTTTAAAAATAGCATTTTAAATCCTAATATTTTTACTCATTTTTTTAAAAAAAATCTCTCTATAGTGTTTTGAAACTGCCGAGGAAAAGATTCTGCATGTAAATTGAGCAAGTTTAGGATTTCCATTTGAAACAAAATGAATTATATTTTCTTTAGTTTTCAACAATGGAATAAAATGGCAAAATAAAAATAGCTGGAATTGCCTTTCAACAATGAAATGTACTCTTGAAAACTATATTAATACATTTTTAAAAAAGTGTCAAATTGATAAAAATATTTTTAAAACAGTATTTTTAATTTTAATGTGATTACTCATTTTGTGATAGTGACATTTAAGTCCTTTTCGAGCAATAATACTTTCAGAAATATTTATGGAAAAAGCCCGAATCTCACTTAATTTTAGGGAATTAAAATTTTAAATATTTCAAAGAAAAAAGTGTTTTTTTTAAACATATCACTAAAATATAATCGTGCCGAAATAATTATAGTTTTAGTTACCACTAGTTTGTGCAGCTCCAAAAGGTGCCCAAATTCTGTTTTAGTTTTAATAAAGCCGTGCTTTGCCTGATTGAATTATATTTTCTCATAAAAACTTTCCATATGCGTATAGAGCGTTGGGGTAGCTTGGTTGGTAGGGTGTTGGATTTGCATTCCACAGATTGAGAGTTCGACCCCCGCAGGTCGAAGACCTTCGTGTCTAGTGATGGCTGGCGCACGTATAAATCTGTCGTCGTCCAAAAATCCACCATGTAGAAAGTAATACTACTGGGGGTACTGGGTCAGAGGTGATTGTTCTCTGATCCAGGTATCAGTATCTGTAAATTAGTGAAATGCATGAATGAAGTCCACTCCGTAAAAAGAGTTGCGACGCGTACTCTTGGTCCTAGATGACCCATACTCTTGGCTATACAATAAAACAAGAGATGCAAAACTTCGGATTAAATCGAAATGGTTCTACAATCAGCAGGCTTGTCAATGACAAGTGCCATTAGAAAAAACAACCATATATATTTATAGAAGAGTTTTGAAAAATAATGTTGTAATTACGAATTACTTATTCCAATTATTCAATGGATTTCCATTTGAATCAAAATAAGAAAATATTCCCAAAATAGAAGGTATCATCTTAGCAAAGGAAAAAAACCCAGTTAAGTTGTTAGTGTGAATGAAAAGTGTTTCCAAGCAAATTTTGATTATATTGAAAGAAAAACATTTGTAATTTACTTCGAGTCATCAAAGATGAAATTTTTTTTTGAAGTTGATTAAAAAAATTATATAGTAAAAAATATGATGCATGATTTGTTTTCATTATGATGCTCTTTTTAAAATTGGATTCACATTTGCAATTATGGAATTTTATAAATTAAGAGTTTTTAAGCTTTGTATACTTTTGTATTTCTGATATATTCTCTATTTTAATATTTCCAGAACTTAACAATCAGTTTGTCAAGTAGATGGAATAAAATTTTATTGCATCTAAATTACGCACCTGGTTGGGAATCAGCAAAAAAAAAAAAATTCTTGACAGAATATTAAGATTTCTTAATATTTAATTAGGAAATAAAACACAGGAATATAATTTTCAGCACCCTATTAAAATACGTTTTTATATATTGCATTTTTTAATTGTTTCTATTGCTCACTTTATTGATATATACAGTAAATTTGCATAAATGATATCTATTCATGATTCGGAAAAAGTAGTAGCTAAGCTGGTGGCATAGATGTCACTTAAGTATTACCGCCTGTCATTCGGTAACCCTAGTATATGATTTTTTTTAATGATTTATTCATCGCGCTTAGATGCTGAACATCTTTCATGGCAGAGAAGATTTTTTCCCTGTTTAGTCACGGATTATTGAACGCAAGGTTATCTATATTGCCCTGTACTTATCTCGATTTTCTGTTAAAAGAGTATAATCTAATACGAATATCTTATGCTTTTCTTCATCTAAAAATGTCATTATTTTATTTTTGAGAAAATCTAAATCTTAATACTTCAAAGCTTGCACACTATTTGTGAATTTTGAGGAGATGAAAAAAAGAATAATTCATTCTAAATGGTCTTAGATGCAATAGCTATTAAATTTTGGCACATAGTTCATTCTTAGGTAGTACTTGCTCATTAAGGCAGGATTTTCAAAAATCTAAATGGTTTTTAAGTTTTATCTTATACTATAATACGAGGAAGGGTTGCCAAGTCGAAACTCGCCCCAGAATTAATAAACTCCGGTAAACTTGGGGGTCTGGGGTTTTTGACCACGAGGAATCAATTGGCGCCGGTTTTGAAGCGCTACGGTCGAGCAGTTTGGAGTTACAGATAGGATATTTTCAAACTTTATTAGTTCGCCATAATGGCTATAGATAGCAGCACTTAAATGTTCTTTGTCTATTGCCTAATAGGTTTCAAGCGGTAACGTTCCGATTATCTTTTCACCAATGGTTTCACAAATTTTTCTTATGGCATGTATTGTTTTGATAAATCACAATTGAAAATTTAAATCTTCGAGTTAGCTTCGATACCTGTTTTCTCCGAGCGGAACTCGGTCACCCGCTGGTATAATATAATATAATAAATAATATCATTTAGTTTAAATTTAATAAAAATAATTGAAAGTTAAACATTTTTTAACAATGACTGCGAAATGTGTTGTTTCCCAAATCCCTTTTTAGACTATGTGAAAGTTAAAACATACATAATGATATGCATGTTATTTTCTCGCAATCTTTTATGGTTTTAATTAATTTTTTAAAGTAATATGAATATATATTTTTCAAAAGTATTTTCCATTATTTGAATTACAGGTTTTATATTCAATATTAAATGCATTTTTATGAGTATTTTTGCTATCACAACTATATAATTTACAGTAAAATGCAAAAGAATATTTTTAAAATAGATTAATCAAGCCTAAGATTTGATTGTGCTAGGAATTTACTTTAAATCACCAATAATTTTTTATATTTGTGTTTGTATAACAGCTATTATGTGAATATATGTTAATGCATGGAATGAATGGCAGAATAATAATCATATAATTTAATTATGAGATTGATTTCATTTAACTAATTCAATAAGAGCATTAATTATTTTTTAATTTACTTACTTTTTATTTGTAATTTTCTAATGAAAATAAATTTATTAATAAATTAAGTTATTTATAATTAATTGGGGAAAAAATGGTTGAAAAAGGGCAAACTTGCAAATTTGAGTCAACTGATTTGGAGTTTAAAATGTAGGGATTTTTTTGTGATATTTTATAATTTCCAAAGAGCAATAATTCTCTTCCTGTTTTAATATATAAATTGATAATATTTTATGCTGATTTAAATGACTAGTTTCTTGCATTGGAGTGAGGGTAAATTGTTTCTAGAAAAAAAAAAGGCAAAACATTAAGCAAATATATTACGCCACTTTACAAAAAGAAAAATACTATTAATAAGAAATTATAATCGTGCCTTTTCATAATAAGTAATTTTTAACAATCAAAGTGAATTATCAATACTCCGATTTATCGGTAACTGTGTTAGCAATATCCTATTTCAATATTGAAATGATTTTAAATTTTTATGCGACTTATCGGCCATTTAATTTCAGCAATATTATTTGTCTGTTCTTTCAATTGTAAATAGAGTTCAGCAACGTTAGAACTCTATTAAATTTTGCTTTTATTTGCGCATTTAAATACATCCTTACTTAGCACAGAAGTCAATATTTAATTAAATGTCTATTTCATGTTTATACTGAATTAATAATAAAACATTTCATGGATTGTTTATCAAACAATAATTACATAGTAAACAAACATTGTTAAATACGACGAATATTTGCTTTGATTCTTCTTTAATAAATGAATGAAATAATTAGATATTATTAAAAGATTAAACAAACAGTGCATTTTCTGGGTATCTTTAAATATTGCGAAATACTTGTTCAACAGTTCAGTTGAATTTTTAAGAAGGATAATAATATTGTTTATATCGCGTTATATTTAAATGGTGGAAAAAATGGCAGACATTTTATGGAAGTTGGTATTGCAAAATTTATGACATTGTTAGGCGACTGATATTTCTTACGAATCATTTGTAAAAGATTTTTAATCTCACCCCCCCCCCTCTTTGTATATGTATGTGTGTATTCTGTGCATGTTGCATGTTTGTATGCATAAGCTTATATGATTATAGATGAAAGTTCCCGAGTATCCGAAATAGAGTTAAAAATCGTTAAAAAAAAAACCTTTCCTTTTTTTATCTTTTTGAAAAAAAATCGCTATTTGTAAATGAAAGATTGATTTTTAATTAAAATAATGTTTTAATTATGAAATGGTTGATTCACAGATGCATAAAAAATATTTCTTAATACTAGCTTTCTAAGTTACTAATTAATAATAGAAAAATATAACTACATAAATAAGAATTGAATTTAAAACAATATATTAAACTCTGAGCTTCTCAACTAGAAACATTTGCCAACTGTCCATATTCTTTTAAAAAAAAAATTCTTTTGTTGTGAGTTGTCTCTAAAATTAAAATTGAACTTAGCATAATTCTGTTATTTCAAAAAGAGGAAAGTTGTAAAAAAATATACTTCGAAATTTTGGTCTCAAAATACCAATTTTATTTAATTGGTCTGAGTCATTGGATTATAAATGTTATAAATACTTCAAATTGGCGTATAAATAAGGAGGACAGTAACAGACCTAAAGAAGCGTGTATGAGTCAAAAATTAAACTTGTCTGCTTTTGTTGTTCTTTCGCAAATACCCTTTGTTATTGCCACAATAAATAAGAAATAATAAAGTATTGTGACCGGTGGTTGGTGGGTCCTAATTAAGATAAGCCTTCTTGTGTAACATTAATTTATTATTAAAACATATAAGGTTACGTTACACACAAACACAAACAGAGAGTGGACAAAACACGTCAACACATAAGGATAACAGAGGCTTAACTGACTGTCTCTCTAAGCACTCGCCAGAGGGCGGCGTGTAATGAGTGAATCATAGTGTAGGGGGAAAATGAGAGTGCTACAATATGAAATTATTCATACAACATAATTTATTTTTATATATACTATCAAACATGCTTTTAAAGAAATAGGAGTAGTTACAAGAAAGAAAAACAATGCTTCCAAAGAATTATAAATTATATACCTTTCAGTGGAGAATACACAAAATGCTAAATAGTTCTTGGACGAATACTAGATTGAATTCATTGATACATTATTCAATGACTCAACGATAAAATAATGTGTGTGTGTGTGATAAAAAACCACTAAAATCTAATTTATAAGGAATTTAAATTATAGAATTATTCCGGAATATATATATTCTTTATCTCCAATGTATATTTGTGCCATTTATTGTATTTGTAAGTCAAATAATCACACATGCATGCAGGCACTCACTCAAACTTTTATTTTTTGTTTTTAAAATTAATAATTCCTGCCGGAAAGGGGCTCAACGTATTAGAAATTTCTTAAAATAATTAATCACTTTTCCTTCTTAGTCTTTAGTAACTTTATTTTTCAACTTAATTAACTCTTAATTCTTAATTTCTTAATTCGAACAACAATATATTGTAATCTAAATTTTATCGATTGCGATTTTTTATTGATTTCTCTGAATATAATGTTCGAAAATCCATAAATATCGAGCAGTGTCTTTATTTCTTTCTACATATAAATTAAAGTATTATATAACCTGTTACTCATCATTAATTTTTCATTTTCATTACTATACATTGTATCAAAGTATCAGTTGTTTTCTTGTTATAACTGAACCGTTTCTATTCTGTTGCAATACAAGAATTAACATTGAAAGATGTAGGAATCGATTTTTTCTTGGGGGGGGGGGGGGGGTGCAAAATTAATTAATTTGTATTTTAGAGTAGAAGTTTTATTGTATATTGTATATAATTTCCTTTTATGAAGTCCAACGTTTCAAGTTGGAATCAACATTTTGCAAATTTTCAAGCAGCTAAGCTATCACACAATCTCTTGACTGATTTTTCTTTCTGTTGCAGTGAAACCTCCGAAAAACACCACCAAGAGAAAGAAGGACAAGAAAGTGGATGCTCTCAACGTGACGGCCCAGGCTGCTCCCAGCGCCCCATCGGGGGCTCCGCAACCACCGCAGCCGCCCCAGGCCCCTCAGGACAGCGGCAGCGATCCGGAGAGCGAGAAGAACAAGAAAAAGAAAGCTCGAACCACTTTTACAGGAAGACAGATTTTCGAACTGGAAAAGCAGTTCGAGATTAAGAAGTATCTTTCTTCCAGCGAGAGGGCTGAAATGGCGAAACTGCTCAACGTCACCGAAACGCAGGTAAGAACCATCCCCTTCGGGGAGTTTCGCTAAAACATCTTTGAAAAAAAAAATGACTGGTTTTAACAGCAAAAGTGTTATAATCGTTTTATTGAGTCTAAAAAGCTTCTGCTGAGGGTTGATGGGTTCAGAAATCACCGCTGTGATTGCTTTCTTGTTTCGTCTGAGTAGGCGTTGATAGTTCCCCCATATCCTCTGTAAATTAGTGTTGGTTTGTTTTTCTTGGCTATACATAGGGTCTATAAAGGCAGTTTATGACTTAACTGGTAAATGTGTGTGGTAGGAAATATCTGCTTGACTGATTAGAAGAAGGTAACCCGTCTTTATTTTCCCCCTTGCATTCGCGAGGTAAATTTCTTTTAAGTATACTACATATTCTTCATTAAAAAGTGGCCAACCGAACCTTCGTCTATTATTGGCAAAAACGAACTATTAAACTTTTTCATAATTTTAGACATAAATTTCCTGTTTGATGTTTCTTTCTTTTAATGGCACAATTGTAAGTTCTGATTCAGACAACAAGAAAATTAATTATTAGTTATCTTATTCAGAATTTACAATTATCTGAATTTTCTGAATTTATCTGTCTTTCTATGGAGCTAAATATCAACAATAATTCTGAAAAATAAGTAATTTTTGAACTAAATTTTTAAACGTGAATTTTTTAGAGAAATAGTTTTATGAAACTATCTTATCCCGTTTTTTTAAAAGTCTCTTGTCAGTTCTGCTGGCAAAATTGCAACCATTTTGAATTGCGCAGAGTTCAATGAGTATTTTGTACATAAATTGTGCGAGATATGCTTATGATAACAACTTACACAGAAAATGCAGTGTAAACCAATTTAGACTATAATATGCCATCTTAAAATGTTATTTTATAATTAATGACATTGATGTTCATTCTCAATTTAAGTGCGATTTGATTTGAAATCAACTCAATAAGCTGCGAATAATCGCGATCTTAAGAAAATTGATATTGAGACCTGTAGTGCTGTAATCGCTTCCAGATATTTGACAAACTATAATATATACTCAAAGAGGCGTTTATATATTCAGATTATCAATTAAATGGGATAGCAAGGGATATAAATGGATTCTGATATTTCAGTTTCGAAACCTAGATGGTGCTAGCAGACATTTGTAACATCTTATTTTCAAAGATAATACAAATACGAATACATTCTATTATAATTTTATTTTAAATTCTTTATAAAAATATTTGTAGATCATTTGCATTGTAGAGCATATTAGTTTTTACAACGAAAATTAAAATGAGATTAAGTTTTTAACAGATGTTAATGTTTGGCGGAAAAGTATTATCTTTTAATTTAATGATACCTCACTAAAAGGAATTTAAGCCTGAATTCTGTAACTTCATTTTAAAGTTAATGTGATTCCTTTGGGAAGAAGAATGCTCTTGTTGCGGAGTCATTAGAATGTTATAGCTGCTGCAGATACGACATATTTCCACAGAAACGCTGATTTTAGTTTTTTCGGAATCAGTCTTGATTTTTATGATATTTAATTTTATCAGTTTTGAAATTTATTAGAATTCTTACAGCACATCTCAAGCATTTTTTGTACAAATATATTAAATTTATTATTTAACAAATATAGTTATTTTGCTTCTCAGTATTTATGTTTAGCGTATTTCATTATTTATGAAGTTTTTGTCCCTAATCTATCATTTCTGGTGCTATGAAAAGGATTAAATACATTACATACAAAATATTCTTGAAAAAAAAAAAAAAAAAAGAAGAAGTATTATTTGGTATGAAATTTTCATAACTCCTCTCCCACCCACCAACCAAAAGCATGTATAATGAATCATTTAGTTTTTCAGATACTGACTTGTGTTTTATTGGCAAATAAGACAAACCATGTAGAAAATTGAAAATGCGTTGAAACTGAACAACAGAAGTAATTATTTCATGCTTAAATAAACATCTACATTTATAGTAAAATGATATTCTGTTGATAGAAAACATAAATTTCGAGCAAGGAAAGTTTCAAAATATATTCACTATTTGTAAATTGTATAAAGCATTATGCAAGTCTTTTCTCTAATTTTTTAAAATTTAATAATCAACTAATGTAAAAATATTTACAATTAAATTAATTTTATTCATTCTTTGTGTGCAAATTAAAAAGAAAATTTAATTAAAACCAAATGATTAACCCTTATTCCAATCAGTTTTTTAAAGATAAATTTATCCATTAGTGAAAATACCAGAATACATATTTCTTTTTTACCTACACAGTATTTCAAAACTGTAGAGAGAAATTTATTCCATGCAATAAACATCAGATAAAAAAGTAAATTATTTAATTAATTTAATTGCGGTAAAATTATGGTAAAAAAATTTAATTATGGTAAAAATTCGAAATTTCAATTGTGATGTTGAATGAATTAATTAAATATATATTTTCGTAAACAATTTTCAATTTAGAATTTTTAAATATATCGAAATTCAATAAACAAAAAGTTCATGTTTCCGGATTCTGAATGCAGCGCATCAAATTTTATTTTTATGAATAATAATAATTAATCAATATCGTAATATTTTCTTTAATTAATTTATATTCAATAACGCTAAATTGGGATTAAATTTAACATTAGTTAAATTGTTTACAACTGGAAAGTGAATATTAGGTAAATATTTCTTTAGTAGATTTTAATGCTTTTGAAATCATTCAGAGATTTTTCTCAAATATCTTATACTCATAACTTAATTGTTTTTAAGTCTATAATGAATTATAAATTTGTTTTAGAATTCTTAAATTTTAATATCATATCATTTTATTAAGATTTAATAATTTGAAATGCTATAAATTAATACAATCAGTTTGTTTATAGAGTAATTATATTATTCATTAAACACATTATTGTTTAGTATGAGCTCTATGGCATAAAAATTCCAAACTCTTGTAAAGTTGTCTCATAAATACTTTCATCATATTTCAATTTTCATGACTAAGAAAAATGTATATCTTTCTATATGATTTATATTTTTACATTTTATGACTGAAACTCAGCGTCATTAGAACCTCTTCTGATTCTTCGATAAGCGTAATATTTTAAGTAATGATTCTACACAGCTTTATGAAGAGTTATAGCATTCAAGGCGAAACGACGTTAATTGGCGATAAATCGCCAAATATTTAGAGCCCGCTCCAAGAAGAGAGTGGATAACAAAATTTAGCATGAACCTGTCGTTGAAACAAAATAGATTTTAACTGCCCCACGTAATAACCCGGACATTATAATGCAACGATAGAGAATCCCCTTAGAGAATTAGGCTGAAAACAAAGCCCCTAACATTAAAATATAATCCATACCATGTTTCATTTTTCACCGTTTTTAGAAAGAAAAAATAATAAATAAAAAAGCAATATAATCTCTTTTTGCATTTTTTGAAAGAAGAACTTACCCCATTATCTATTCAGAAAGACTTTTTGAAAAACGGTTGCTTTTGCGCAAACTTTGTTATGCCGTGTGACATAAAATACTGTCGTCTAATAGACGATGTGCGCGTATGAAGCTGAAGAAGATAATCCTCTTGGTACGAGCAAAAACGAAGGTTTTTACAAAAAAATTAGGATGAATAAATAGGTTCTGTGTCGTCTAAAGAATTTTAGAATGTTTGTTATTTCTCCCGCCAGAATTTTTTCTCAGCGAAAATCGTGTTTTTGAGGAGAATGTGCAAACGTAAAGTCCACGCTTTTCGCATTTCCCAGTAGATCGTTCGTTGAAAAGACTGCATAAAATTTTCATTTCGGTACTAAATTATTAATTATTTTTATCCTCCGTATTTACACTATCTTTTCGCCGTGAGCATTCATTCCCTGTCCACATTTGTATAAGAACATTATGTTTTTTGCATGCAGAAAAATTGTAAAAACATTGTGTGGATAATATCCTAAACTCGATTTTGCTGTTTTTAATTCCTTGAAACCTAATCAAATGTCAGGGAATTATCGCATTTTATAATGAAAAGCACATTTACGGTCAAGAAAAAAAATTATTAAATATAAATAAAGACGCTAACGCAATAATTATTATAAAAGTCAGAGAGATTTTTTGGTTTGTTTTAAATATATGTTTTTTTCTCTCTTGTTTGTGGTTTTTGAGTTAATTCGATGCTAGTTGAATTATGTAAACATAAATGTATTGTTTTATCATAGAATGATATTGTTGAGATGCATTTTAAAAATCTTTAAAAGGAATTTCAATCTGAATACAGAACTGAAAAACCTTAACATTGTGTCTTATTTTTTATAAAAAAAAGTGATAATTATAAAAGATGCCTTTTATGCACTTTAGTTTTTTAATTGCCATTTGATTTATACCAAGATGACAAATTATTATGCAGAATATATTTTATAAAAGAAAGATCAATGTCTCTTATTCTTTTGAAGGCTTTTATGGACGAGAATTTCTGAATCAGATTGACGTTTCATTGTTCGTGTCGCTTTGGAAATACTACTTTTTTTCTATTTTATCTGTCATGTTTGTTTAAATTGAATACAACATTTGATTTAGCTCCCTGAATTGTTGCATGCATTTTTGTGATTATTGCATTAATTTTTGTTCATATTTGCATTGTATAAGTAACTGAAAAATAACTGTGCAGTTTTTGAATAGACAGTTCACAGCACATTGATAGTTAAATATTTTTTTAAAAAAAGAGTTAGTTTCCTAAAATTTTATCTGCATCATTACAGTTTAGATTTATTCTTTTTAACATATAGTTTTTCTTAGTTTTTGTAATAGTATACTGGCCGAATATCACCTCCAAGAAAACTGGTTTTTTTTAATGTAAAAAGTAATGTAAAGATTTTTTAATGTAAAGATTTTTGATGAAAAAGATAAAAATAAATTACTTCTTTATTATATAAATAGAAATATCTCTATTCAGGATTTTAAGTAATTGCCGAACAGAAAAAAATTCTGTTCTGATTTTTATTTAAAGTTAAGTCTCTGCTAATAATAAAGATGAATGGATACGTATGTGCTGGCACTGTAAAGGCCAGAATATTTAACATAGAGTTTTCTACAAATGGGTTTTGGTGGATAAAAGCGAGCGTCTGTGAACATTTTTTTTTAATTCTTGTATTTTAATTAATTAGAAAATAAGAATTTTACCGCTTTAACTTCCGAAAATATTAAGCCCATTTTCGTTGTTGCTACTGAAATTTCATTCCGAATTTTTTTCTTCCCACTTTTGATGATTGAGATAAGATTCAATTCCCCCTTGTCGATTAGGCTAGTTACAATTCAAATCTAATTTCCAAACTAAACAGTAGTGAATTTTTTAAAAAAAAATGCATCGTTCCATTTTAAATTCTGCTATTTTCCCCTGTGATACAACTAGATGTTAAAAAAGTTTTTATAAATTTCATGTGCTTGTTAATTCTTTTTTTATTTCATCCTGAGTAGTAATATATTTTAAAAGATATTTATAATGAAAAATAAATCTTTCTTAAATATTTTTAAGTTACGGGATTATAGATTTTGGAAAAAAAAATGATTTTAAGCATGTTAAAAGGAAAATAAGCCAACTGGAATTGTGTAGCCAGTCACTTATTGAAATATGTTAATTCGGAATGTTTTTACGAAGATTTTTTTTTCTAAATGCACTGATTTGTAGTTATAAAATTCGAAGATTATTATGACACGTTTCCAATCTACTATTAAAAACAAATGCTTTCAGAACACTTTTTTTAATACATAGTTATATACTTAATCTTACGTTAGATATAATGTTTAAAGTTTCCCTTTGCTTACGGCTAAATTTTCGTTGCCGATTATGAGCCAATTCTTCTAAGTTTACCTGAAATCAAAGTTTCTCAATCACATAACTTTTATATGGTTGATTTTTATTCATTTTATCCAAATGGCAATGCGTTGCACTGAATTTTAAAAATAAAGCTTCCAAAGTGTTGATTTCTAAGCAGAAATTAATATGTCTTAAAAAGTTATAGTATTTAAGTTTTTTTAAAAATAGAATTGGAGTGCATTTATACATCCATAATATTTGAAAATTCAGGGTATATTTTATTGAAAATCAAATAGAAAATAAAAAGTAATTTTGTAAGATTAACATTTGTTAACTTGTTATTAATGAAGATTGAATATTATTTTAACATTCACTTTCAGTAATTAGATGCTAAATATGGTCCTTATCAAAATTTAAATAAAATGTTTGTTTAAGATATTTATGCTGTGTCAGCTTATTAATTAAAATAAAAAAAGATCAGAGAAATTTCTTCTTTTTAAATTTCGGATTTCAGTTCTAAGAATAAAGTTTCAAAATACCACACCTTAAAAAATGGTAAGAACTCTGATAGAATTTCTATGTTTATTTCAATGGTAAAATTGGATGGGAACTTTTATTAACAATTATAGAAATATAGCTTACTCAGTAATTATTTTTCATTCTTGTTAGACCCCTCTCCTTTTTTTGTAAATATTAAAAGAGGTATTGTTTGCTTCCACGAAAACCTATTCCAAATAGCTATGAAACAGGAACGTTATTTTTTGTTATTCAGAAAAATATTATGTAATAAATTATGTTATTTTGTATTATTTGCTCCAAAAATAATATTTTTTATATTTTATTATTCATTTTAAGGACAAAAATTCTGAATTAAGATGCTTCTTATATTATGGATAATTTTCTTTTTCAGATTTTGATTAAATTTATAAAGAAAATATGGTTAGATTCGAAATATTGAATTATAGAAATTAATTGATTTTAAAAGGAGTTTTGAAAATTATAATTTCATTTTGCAAACTTTTATAGCATTCCAATGTTTTAATTTGCAGCTATAAATTGGTGGATATTTTTCAATCATACCATTCTACCATTAAATGACGTCACCCACATTATAATCTTAGAAATAGCTGCATGAAGTTAAATAACTTTCGTTTTTATATTACATAATATCAATTACTGAGTTAAACTAAAAAAAAACTTAGAACTAAATTTTGTTAAAATATATCAAATAATTTTTAAACATCCGAATTATGTTTAGAATGTATGACAACATATAAATACAAGAACTGTTTTATTTGTACTGTAATCTCGTTTGTAATTAATTGACTAAGAAAATTCCGAGACATTTTATAATGTTCCTCCACTTAAAAAGATAACATTATAAATCACTGAATTGATAAAAGTTTACTGAATCAAAGAAATTATTATATTCGTTTGAAGGGGTATCTGGTAACTGCTGTTTGTCTTTCTTCCTAATTAAAAGAAGGTTATGAGAAATTCGCCTTGCTGAAAAGATATCAAAATATTAAAAGATTTGACTAAGGCGGAACTTTTTAGCTCGATGATAAGTTGGCTTTTGAAAAGACGGCATTTCTTTGCGAATCAGATAAGAAATTGAGATGTGGAACTTATCTATAAATTGAAGAATTCAATATTTCTAGAAAAAAAAACAGTTCTAGAATTACTTATAGACTATTTGCCTTTTAATTAATTGTAACTTATAGTAACTACTTGAAACGATTCTTTAAATGATAGTTTACATTTTTATAAGACTTTTTTTAAAATGTATTGCTTTATTAATTTTATTTGAAGAGTGGTTTCAAATAATATTAAATTATGATTTCAATTTCTTTTTTTTAATTTGCTGATTTATTAGTATTATTTAAGTAGTCGTTTCAAATAATATTAGAACAACATACATTTATAGCAAGGAAATTCATTTTGATATAACGTTGATCATCATTTAATCCTAAATTGAAATTGTTGACGAATGAGAGTCACTTGATAAGAGATTAGTAGATTATCTTTTATTTTAAATTATAACATAATGCATTTTTGGTATATTTATTGATTTAAAAAAGAATTATCTAAAAAAATATTCATCAGGATGTTTTGTTTTACATCGTCTGTTGAAGTTAAAAAAATAAATGATTATGAAACACATTCTAAATTCTAATCATACATTGGTTGTTCTGAAAT
The DNA here is from genome assembly GCA_026543055.1 of Argiope trifasciata. Classification (NCBI taxonomy): domain Eukaryota; kingdom Metazoa; phylum Arthropoda; class Arachnida; order Araneae; family Araneidae; genus Argiope; species Argiope trifasciata. The sequence goes on along the minus strand of JAPMOQ010026930.1, from coordinate 721,440 downwards.
ATACAACTGTAGTGATAAATTTATTCTGAAATTATAGGATCATTAACGATTGAAAGTTCCAGTTGATTTAATTATCATAAAAATATTAATATTAGAATTTATTTAATTGTAGGCTAAAGGAATTGAATAACATTTGCACTAGATGTGCAAATATAATGCGATTGTATAATTTGCTTAAAGATTCTGCATCAATGTTAAACATCATAATAGTAATTAGAATTAAGAATTCTTGCTCAAATCATTTTGTTAATTGATGTAGTTACTGATTAATACTGATTGATGGTTTTACTGATTAATTAAATATCGGATGTAAAAAAATGGGAATAATAATTATAAAAAAACCTTTCATCATCCCTTTTTCTTAAACTGTATGTTACATCATCTGAATTTATTGCATTAAACTCAGGCGAATTAAAGAATAAGTAACAACAACAAAAACATAGATAAAAATATCAAGTTATAATTTCTTTCTAAAATGAAAACTTGTAATTATGCCAACATTTTCACTTGTATTTATTTAATGCATATAATTTGAAATATTGTAACCTTTATTTTTCTGTAAAATATCGCATATGATTTCAAATAAGTTTTCAAGCCTTTCTTCTGACCAAATTCTAATCCATGAAATATCAATTTTAATTTTCATATTAAAAGGTAGTCTCAAAACTATATATATGTTTTAAAATTTTTGTATTTCTTTTATAAATACTGTGTGTGCTTCTTAATAAAATTATTGATAAAATGATTTGCATCTTCACAAAATTGTCGTCTATCCTTAGTCTTCGTCTAAATTCACCAAAGAAAATTTCCACGAATATTAATACCAATGTTTGGCATACACAGATTCTTAAATCTTGTATACTTTGGGAATCCTTTGGTTATTCAATTGTATTTTTTAGTACTTATAATAAAATTACTATACATTTAACGATTTCATACTGCCTTCTGATGTTCTCAAAATGTAGGTTTATTATCTGACGTAAGAATGATTCTCAAATTCTGATTAAGCAATTATTTTGTGTGTGTTAAAAATGCCCTTTCGATATTTAGTTTCAGCATTTTATTTGGTTGATTCTTGATAAATATATATTTTTCTGGCTAGTCAAAGTATCTGAATAGAATACTGCTATACAGGTACCCTCACCAGCATGGTCAACTGACTACATTTTCGATTATAACTTAATTACTCCATTAACACATATATTTCGCATAGTATTGTATGATGTTAAATCATATTTGCAATGTTACATAGTATTTTTGAAATACTAAATAATATAATGTAGCGCAATATTGTACGATATGCTCTATAACATTGTACAAAATTGTTCGAATATTATATTTGCTTGAATAGATGAGGGAGGGGGGGTCTTTGTTTTTCAGGTGTTCTATCATTTCACATATGATTGGAAAAATCTGATTTCAAGTCATTTAATGCAAATTCGATTAATTTAATGATGTGCCTTTTATTCAGCGAAAATAAATGTAAAATCCTGACAGAAAACATGCTCGATCTCATTTATTATGAGTAAAATAAAATATCCTTGAAATAAAGTAAAACATACATTTTCCTTATTCTAGACCGAAAGCCTTCAATATCCTGGACTCGAGCCGAAAAAAGATATTTTTTCTCTCGGTTGGTTGGTTGGTTGGTTATTTGGAGTTTTATGGCGCAAGAGCCATGTCTGGGTATACTGCGCCAAGCAAATGGTGGAAAAGTTGGTTTTCTCTCCTTTAGAGGGGTAGTTCTTTCTTGAATAAAATTTTCAGAATGTAAAATCATTAAAGAGTAAAACTCCTCTTCTATAATTAGTAGTTAAAATGGTCTGGTATCATAGACATGAAGTCTACTCCAATTATGCTCTTTCCTTTGTACTACCGCCCATAAATATTTCATAAAGAAGATAGCTGGCCAAAGATTCCATAAGATCTAGAAAGGCCATATCGAAGCAGCTTGACTTATAATTTTGGTTTTGATAAAATTGCTACTAGATAATAGGATATAACTTCCTAACCCTACCGTGCAATTGTAATCGTGCCACATACAAAGTTTCATGTTTCTAGCGCTCCAGCGATTCGTTTTAACATATTCTTAAACCCTCAAGATTTTGGCTGGCAACATGCTATGAAGCTAAATAGTGGAATACTATTTTTAACCGCTTAAAAATCTAATTTAATTTTTGAAAATTTGTGTATTGCTATAAACGTGTTTCCTTATTAAACCCTAACACTTATTAATTAACGTGTTTCCTTATTACTTCCTTCTGTTCAAGATACAGGAAGGTTTCAGGTTCGAGACTCGATTCCACCGAAGAACCGCCGTGTGAGGGGGTCTCTTGCACCTTAAATCTGTCAGGCCAAACGTCCTCCCGTTGGTGTGGTGTGGTGTGGAGAGGGGGTGCCAGTTCAGGTGTCGTCCTCGTCATCTGATCTTGGTTCAAAATTACGAGGTCCGTCCCAAAATAGCCCTCGTGTTGCTTTAAACGGGACGTTAATATAACTAAACTAAACTAAAACTGTTCAAGATACAAGGACTTACTAAATGTAATGGCTCTAATCAAGTATTTTTGGAGATTTTAAGGTGACGCAAACAATAAAATATGATAAATACAATAAATAAAAAATAATTTTAAAAAATTATATATTAATTAGAACAAAATAGTTCGAAAATGTAATTGGGAAGAATAGGAAGCTATTTTTTTCCGTCTCTTGCAATTTTAAAATGATGTAAAAATAATTTTTGTTCAACAATGTGCAGCGAAGTTCTTCAGGAAAATTTTTTAAAACATCTATTATTTTTGAATTAAAAATAAACTATCCTTCTCAGTGTGAATATTTACCATTCAAGTGATATGTATACGATTTTTTCTGAAACGACCTTGGTTCAAAAATCTGCTTTTATAGCTTTTCGATTTGGTTTGTATGCTATAGAAATTGCAGTTTAAAGACAGTATCCGTTGTATAAATATTATCAAATTATAAAAAAAACGTAAAATCTCATCCGTTTTATAATGTCGTTTCTGAATTATCATTCTCAAAATTGTCAAATCTAATTTCTTTTTTTTTTTTTTTTAACTTTCCTATATTTTGTAGTGAAATAAATATATAGAAATTTCCTATAACTTCGTAAAACTGACTTCACTTCAAAAAATTTTTTTATTCTTCTCAAAAGACATTATGTTAATCACTAATTCACACACAAAAGCTTACAAATGAGAGAAAAATTTGTATGAATGTATAATTTGGTTAGTGAAGGGCTAATTATTTTTTTAGATGGTGTGGACACCGTTTTTATCAAATTAAATGCTACAAACAATTGAGGGGGGAAATGCTAAAACAGCGATTAATTTCTATTTAGAAATACGATTAAATTTTTGATAAGACATGTCTTTGTAAACTCCCCAAGTAATTGCAAATTAAATTTGATAGTTTTAAACCTAGAAAAGTAAAAACCCGAGTAAAACATTCTTGGTAAAGAGTTTTGTGCAATTTCTACCTCTGATCCAGATTATCAATATTATAAAGTTTTAAAAGTGCAAAATTTTTTTACTAATGGTTTTTAACAAATATTTTCAAAAATTTCAAATCCAATGTCTTTTTTTAACAAAATCTTGTATACATCCAACACACAATTTTAAAAATATGTACGGAGTCTTCCTATGGTCTCATAAAACCAATTTTACTCCAAAATATTTTTTAAAGTTCTTCTCTATAGGTATTATGCTATTCACTCATGCACACATAAAAGGTGACATTGTATGGATATATAATTAGGTCAATAAAGGAATAATTATTTTTTTATTTTAAATTTAGGCGAACGTAGTTTTTTTAGAATTAAACGCTCTAATTTATAGAGGGAAAACATTAAAACAGTGGTTAATTTATCATTAGAATTACGATTAAAATTCTGAAATACTCCATCTTATTAGACTCTATTTATCCAAGTGATTACATACTAAATTTAATAGTTTTATGGCCAGATATCTTCTTCGTAAAGAGTTTTGAACAATATCTACTGTGGATCTTATCAATATAATAAATTAAAAAAGAAATGAAAAATTTTATAGAATTGTTTTCTGATCAATTATTTTCAAAAATTTTAAATCAAATGTCTTTTTTAAAGCAAGGTCTCTCATACAAAGTATAAAAAGTGAAATAAACATACAGCAACTGCCTAGGGTTTGTAAAACCCAATTTACACCAAAATATTTTTTTTAATTTCTTCATCAAAGATCTTATGTTATTCAGAAATGTAGACACAAAAGTTTATAAATGATTTGAAAAATTTGTATGGATATACAATTGAGTCTAATAATACGATTAAAATTTAGGTCTAGGTTAATAATATAATTAAAATTCCGAAACGCTTTGTCTTACTAAACTGACTACATAGCAAATTTGATAGCTTTATGCCCATGGGCCCACTTCGTAGAGAAGTTTGAACAATTTCTACTCCTTATCTAGCTTAATAGTATTATAAAGTTAAAAAGAAACGAAAGGTTTTGTAATATTGATTTTTGAATAATTATTTTCTGAAAAATCATAAATATTTAATAAAAGTTTTTACTTTATTTTTTTTTAAATTGAAAATCAAACCTCTGACACACCCTACAAACTGCAAGATAAATATGCAGAAACTCCCTCTAGTCTCGCAAAACACAATTTACAGTATCACAGCAAAACGGTTCTTTATCCTCCTCAAAAGACATTATGTTACTCACACATGCACACACAGAAGCTAAAAAATAGCAGAAATAAAAAATAAAAAAAGAAAGAAAATTATCCCCAAAGGATGAATTTCCATCATTCTCATCCTCTTGGTATTTTTTACTCTTTTCCTCTTCTTTACCTTTTGGTTTCTTGATTCTTTGCTCAGCATAAATAAATTTCTACGGAAGAAAGAAAAAAAAATTCCGTACGATTAAAAAAAGATTAAAAAGGCTGAAATAATAAAGAAAACCCTGATCCTATTAAAGAATAAATTACCCGGGTAAAAAAAATGGAGTAAAAAGGAAGAAAGACGTACGGCATACTATTAAAAAACCGAATCATGAAAAAGAGAACAGTAGCTTAAAAATCACTTTATTACTGTAGCTGTCTCCCTAGGTCCATTCAGGAGACTTTTAAACGCCGATTAAGTTGTCGTAACGATTTTTTTCTGGACTTTCTTTTATTCTAGCTTTCTTTTTTTATGCTTTTTTTTTCTTTTTCAATGAAGTAAAACGTTATCGGGCGTGTGAAACGTAAAAAAAAATTACTAAGGTAAAAAAAATAAAGAATGTATTGCCTTTGGGGATGTGATTTTAAAAGGCGCGAATTGTTCAATTGGGCTGTTCTATTATGCTAAAGCTTTTAGAGTTTATTTGGAACCATTTAGGGCTCTTCGAAAATTTTATTTCCGGAGGGGGAAACAATGAACGCGAAATGCTTAAGTGAGAGGAGGTGGTTCAATTTACCAGTTTTATGTTCTTTAATCATTTCAATCAGGCTTCGCAGAAAATTGGTTACGATCTTGCAAAATGATTCTTAAATGAATATAAGGTTTTTGCGTGTGGTGTTTTCGTTTTAATAATAAGGAAGAGGTGGAAGATGCAATATCCCATGATGTAGTAATGGGAACATCTTTTCCACTCGGATTGAAACAAATGAAGGAAAATGTAATTTGCAGATCTCGCCATTTAAATGTATTAAGGTTAGGAAAAATTTGTCCATTTTGTGATGAAAATAAAACTAGGAAGAATGTAATGTTCCTTTTTATGTTTATCTGCTTAAAATTGTACCACTTCTGAGATTTAGAAAGAATTGTTTTGAAGATAAAGTGTATGTTTCTATTTTATAACCATCCCTTCCCCTCTTTTTTAGAATAATTTGAGTTACATAAGTTTTTTCTCGAAGTCCTACAATAACTTTCTGAAAGTAATAGATAATGCGTATTCTGCAATGGAAACATTCAAAAACTGAATGTGGATTTAAGTAAAATTGGTTGATTTTATTTAGTTTGGTGTTCCATTCCATGGTTCTTCCCTCCATTAAATTGCTGGAATAAAATGCAGAAATAATCAACTTAATTTTTTGCTCTCTCAAAGATTCATTCATTAATTTTTTTTATTAAATTTTTTATATAAAATTTCCTTTGCAGTTTCGACAAAAAATAAAACTGAATTATATTTTAAGGATACATTTTTTTTAACATGAAGTAAAAATTAACTGTTATTCATTTTGTGTTTCTAAAGCAACATTTTTATTTACCGTAGATATTTTCATATTTTATTGGCTGCATTTGTTTCTGTATTTCTTCACTTCCGAACATGCTTTTTTCAGTAATTATCATTACGATAAAGGGTAGAACAATTTAAGAAAAAAATTGAATTATATATATATTAATTTTTTGAGAGATCGTCATGTTGCTATATTTTGTTATATTTCCCGTATTTTTTTACTATTAAAAATTATTGTTTATCGTTTCTAGCAAAACAATTCTATATTTTAACCAGTAATTCAACTTTTATAAAATGACAAAAAATACCAAAAAGTGTTGTTTTATAAGTACATGTTTTATCGTTACAACAAATAATAAAACATGTATCTTTTAAATAAATTTTCAAAATATTAATAATTAAGTTGAGAAGGGTTATATTACATTTATGCCATGCTATGCTACTGTCATATTCCAAAGTGTCCCACAATGTGTAAGAATTATGAAATACGTTGAATTAGTTGATTTGTTTATCGTAGTAATCATACACAACGCATGTATTAGACATAACATAACATTCAAAAACATTTTCTCCCTTTATCACAAGGCTCACACATGCCAGTCCTCATTAGTTTCACGACGAGTGATCTTCAAATCCTCAGTCGACGTCATCTGTTTTTGAGCCAATGTACTAAAATGCATGGAATGGTTGTTGTAATATTAATTTTAAACGCACTTAAATATTTGTTTTAAATTTAATGAGCTTCGAATGGTGTATAACAGAACTGTCACATGATGACTTCGTTAAAATAATTCATACAGAATCAGAATCGAATAAATGGCTCACGAAATAAAAATATAAAAAATCTTTAATTTTTTTTAATGTCTTACTAATTAGCCTTCTGTGCTGTTAAGAAAAGAACTTAAAATATTCAAAAACGAGCATAACGCTTCTGTTAATTTATCTAATTCATTTATACTATTAAAATTATTATAGTATAAATCTTATTCAACATATTGAATCGGATTGAAATAACTTTCCAATCGCTGCAGATAGCACTTTTTTAAAATTAAAAGCTGCAGTAATTTGAATTTACTGAATAATATTTTCTAAGTTAAAACTTTCAGATAACACTATAATGCAATCTAGAAGTGCAAGTGGGGCTTGATATTATCTTTAACATAACCGAAGTTCTAAACCTTCCTTAAAGATCTTTTGATATTATTTTAAAAGACTTAAGAGTCAGGATTGTTTTTTTTTAATGATTAAGGCACCTTCTATAGAAATAATACTGCATCTTCGAAGCATAAATATTAATTTTTCACACTAAAATTATTATTTTAGATTTGATCTTTAAAAAAATTGAAAGATTATGAAAAAGTGTAGAAATGATGTTAAACAATTTCCTTATCAGTTCTCTCTCACATTCAAGGCGGTACCTAGTGATATTCTGAAAAGTTATTTCAAAACAAGCTGTAGAATCATTCTAAATAATTTATAAATTTCAAATTTAGTTGGAACTGAGAGGAAGTTAACTATTTCGATTGATTCTTATCAATAGTGATGCAATGCATAAATTTTAAGATTCAATTGCTTTAACTTTTATTTGGAGAATTACCTTGAATCCTTTATTTAAAGATTTATTTTTATGACCCAAGTTCACCGCTTTTGAAAATTTTTGTAATTTCTGTAAAAATAATTTTAAAAAATTCTTTTAATTTTTATTTACTCTCAATATTTATTTCTTAAATTTTTAATAGATTTATTATTTTATTTTAACTATATCTCGTGATATCATTTTCTTAGAAAGATTTTTTTGTCATTTTAAAGACATTTCACTTCTCCTGCTATTATAAAATAGAGTTTTATATTTGTCATTAGGAGAACAATAGTTCTTCCATTTCAAAAAGATATAATTAACTACCAGGATTTTTCTTATTTCCATCTTATTTTTTTATTCATTTTATTAAAATTGTTATATTCTTTTTAATTTTTTATTACTGCCTTAATAGGGGTTCATATTTATTGTTCTTGTATTTCTTCCAGTAATCTTTAATATAAGAATTAAACTTGTACTATAATCATGATAATCGATTTACTGAATTAATAACAGGTGTCCCAAAATTAACGCAAGATTTGAATTTGAGACCGTTCTTGCTGTAAAATGTTGGCTTTCCCTATTAAAAAATTAAAGATGAAAATTTTAAATTAGAAAAATTGGAATGTTACACGATAAAACAATGTATTTTCATTATTGAATAATATTTAAAAAGTAATAAAAGTCTGGCGGCCACAGTTCGAAAATTTTAGAATTGCCTTCAAGATCGTGTGATTTAACATCATTGAATTTCTTTTTATTATTTATTTGAGGTTAAAGGTCTACGAAAAAAAATCCAACAAGTATGTGTACATTGAAAGAGTGCATCGACGGAATTCAGCTACATTTATGTCGAATGGTCACTGAAAATTTCGACAAAAGAGTGCGTATATACCAGTGAAGCCGTGGAGGCAATTTGCCCTTTGTGTTATTTCAAATAACCCTCTCCTATGTAATTTACAATGCAAAAAATATAACAATTTAAAGGAAAAAGGTATTGTATTTTATTCAAATCTTCTGCTAATTCTATTGTATAACGCTCCAATTTTTAATAATCTTATACTATCAGCTGTCAAATGGTTTTTTTAAAAATAGGGTTGCCAATACTTTACTGCGCGGATGGTGGCAGATTCATACCTTGCGTTAATTTTGGAATGTGTTTTATTTATCAGTAAAACTGTTAATGTTTCTTCAAACATTTGCATTAATTAGTAAAAAATTATTTAGCATTTAAAGAAAAACTCATTTCAAAGATATCTAAAATTAATTAAAATGGGCCGCGGCGTGCGATTAATACAGTAAATAGTTGCAAATTTTATTAAAATCAATTAATTTATATTAATTAATTTTATTTAATTAAAGTGAATTTTATTTTCTATAATTTGTTATGGAAAATACTTTACGTTTCTATTTGTTTCAGTGATTACTTTCCACAGATTTTTTTAAAACACATTATTTAAAGTTTTTTTTCCACCATCCAAGTATTTGTTTAGTTTTTTCAAAAACCATCATTCATCAATTAATAATCAAAATGATAAGGAGACCCTGAAGAGGAAAATATATCTTGGTTCATTGCTTAGCAGTTACAGTGAATGTTAGATGAAATTTTATCAGCTATCATAACGCTTTTAAGAAATTACAGAAAGCAAAAATACATTTAAATTTTCCTTCTACTTGTAATCGAAGCCCTCGGAATTCTTTTCCATTTCATCTATTTTCAAAATACACTTTATTTGAATTTAATACCATTTCAAACGAACGAAATGACGAAAACTGTTACACATAATCAGAACACCACCTGCAGTACAGTTAATTCAGGCCTTAATTCTTGCGTCAGCTCAAATGAAGTTTTAATTTATGACTTCTCCAGAAATGCGTCTCATTAACATCCCCCCTTCCTTTCCTTGAAGATTCAAGATTTTGATTCATGGTTTACGAGAAGGTATGCTGACTATTCTCCAAGCAGAGCGGAATTTACTCATTTCATTATGGGAACTGTAAATGCATTAGGTCACTTAGATTTCACGCTGCTGAAACGTATTGCATTCACAAGTATTTTCAGAAATGGGAGAGTTAAAAATACTACCTGGAATATTATCTGGTGATTATATTTTATTAGAAGCAGCAGCCATTTCCTTTACGAAATGTAAATCAAATTTTCAATAGAATAATATTTGATTCAACGAATATTGTTTAGTTCGTTTTTTAAACGATCTACTTTGGAGTGAAATCATTTTATGATGGATCTCTCAATCTTCCCTCTCTTTCCAAATTACCACATCTCAATTATATGCAGATGTTTAACTCATAACAATTATTACAACAGATGGGATCTTAATCCGCAATGGATATTATTCAAATAATTAAGATTATATTTATGATGGTTGCTTCTTAATGAATGTATTTGCCACACGAAAACAGATTTAATAAATTTCGGCCAAACAACAATAGTTATTTTTTGAAACGGAGGCTTAAACTCATGATCCTAAACTCGAATATGAAAGATATATATTATTGGTCAGAAAGCAATAGACACTCCAAACGGTACACATTGTCCATACATTGGGTGTATAGGTGAACATGTTCATCTTTTGTGTAGTTTACATTTCTACATGATTCTTCTTCTGTCACGATGTGATATGATTGATATCAGATAATCCCATTATAATTACAATTTATAATACCTGTTCCAATTATGAACGTGAGTTCATGACGTCTATATGGGTAATTAGAATAGAAAAAAGAAAGGCCAATATATTATATATTTAATACTAGTCGTCTTTGCCGACCAGCTGGTTCACCATTAGTAATGCGTTCTAAAATTTAATGCTTGTGTGCCTTGCTCTCTTTATAACTTTTCAGCCAAATATATTTAAACTTCTAACTTCGATAGTCAAGTAACTCATATTATTATAGAAGCCTTACGATTTTTTGTTCATTGTACTATACATGTATCACTGATTTGCAATCAGCTGTTGTGGACTTATGTGGAAAATATCACAACTTACATTTATTCTATAACATTACTCTACCATTTCAACTTGTGCTGAACATTGCTTTTTCCTCGGTTTAATTTGCAATAAGAGTTAATTTAATCATTCCATTCGAGTTTTTTTCAAAGTGACGGCAAAGCACTGGTACGCTCTTAACGTGTTCTTGCTGGTTAAAATAACTTTCATTTTGTGAGAAATTAATTGTTGAAAAATACAGTTACAATATTTTTTTAAAAAATCATTAAAAATAGAAACTTAATTTATAGGTTAAAACATTGTTATGAATGAAAAAAGTCATTTTTAAGAGGATTTAAAAAACAGTTTTGTGCTGTAATATTTTCGGAAATTATCGCAGAAAATTCCCGGAAGTTTGCTTAATTTTAGAGTAATGTCAGGATACACTTTTTCATCCTCCAAAGTAAATATGTAAATACCAAGTGTGGTAGCTCTAGATCATATGGTCTGTGTGTAGCATCGTAACGCACACACGCGCCCATTCATTCATACAGACAAACACGTATTCATTCGATTATCAGCCTTGGAATAACTCCGGACATTGATTGGCCTGAAATTGGTATCTTGTCTCAGATGGTGGAAGGAAAGATCTAAAAGAACACGTTTTCATAAAAATATTCTTTTATTTTTATAAATCAGTCAGTTTTAATGATTGATATAGAAGAATGACTGGTGTAGCAACTTTTATTTAAAATATTAATAAAAATATTTTGTAAAATATGGTTCATTGAGCAAAGTATGAAGAAATCTAAAACTTATTATTCATCAATGCATTGTTTGACGTAAGCTACATAAAATGTAGTTATTTACTTCATTTAGATCAAATTGGCAGGAATAAACAATATATATGCCAATTACTAATATTTTACAAATCGACCATTGGACCGGAATTCGAATGCATATCCTGTACGCATTCGAAGATTTATTGAATTAATGATATTGCAAGCGATCGTAGAAACCTTCGCCTTGCATTTATTTTATTTTTTTTAGAAAATATCACATTTTATATTCACTTTATTTTATCGAGTCACGTGCTGAAAGTTGCATTTCTTTAGATTTATTTTGCAATAATATTTTTTTTTTAATCTGAACTTCCGTCAATTTGAGGGCAGCAAGCTGATAAAACCTAATTTTTCCCCACTTGACGTGCTCTTGCAAATTAAATTTTATTGTTTTGTCCGAAATATATTGTTGAAAATATGGTTAAAATATTTTTTTAAAAATTCATTAAAAATAGAAGCTTAAATTATATGTTTAAATACTGATACCGTTAGAAAATTATTTTTTTATCTTTAACTTGATGTAAAAATCATGTTTGTGCAATAATATTTTCGAAAGATATAGCCGAAAAACGTTGAAATTTCGCTTATTTTTTAATTAGTTCAAATTATAATTGAAAATTCGAAAAAATTGCCCAGAGGTGCACATTCCCGACATCCAAGGTATACACATACTAAATTTTGTAGCTCTAGGAGGAACGATCTGGCCTGTAGAGCGCCAACACACACATTGAGCTTTATTATAAGTATAGATGAATAAAATCAAAAAGTGTATTAAGTGTTAAACTATGCATTCGAAATCGGGGAAATGTGTTTTTTATGGGAAAAAAAACAATTTATACTGTATATGATGTATAATGATATAGAAGCTAAAATGTTTCTGAAATGAATTTAAAAAATATTTTTTATTATCTTGTCGAATATGTCTCTATATCTGAAGTCCATAAAAGCTGTTCAGTTTTTTAAAACAATGCAGCATATGATAATTCGGATTAGTGTACATTGAAAACTCCATGTTTTCATTATTAATTTCTTTAATGATTTTAAAATCAAAACCATAAGCGAAGTCCCCTCTTCTTCAAACTATCAGAAAAGAATGTGACAGGAGCACTAAATTGCCTCTTTATGGAATGCATTTGAGATTAGGAATCTATCCTTTTACCTCAATTTTCCATGACATATTCAATATATAATAATTCAAAGATTAATAATCTTTATAGTTAAATTCATAACATATAAAAAGCTTTTCTTATTTGTATTTTAAAATGTTAGAATCAGTGAGGCATTATATTATCTGTTATCCTTGTATTTAGTATTATATAGGCATAAGCGATTTAGAAAACATTTTAAAAGCAACTCAACTTTATGGTAAGCACACTAAACCTTATTAATTAAAGGATATCCCAGAAAAAAAGTTTAAATTAGCATAAGAAAATTGCATTCTCATATTTCTCCATATTTAGCCCTTTGCACTCGGGTGGTGACTCTCATTCACCATTCAAAACGTTACATTACGTTTTATTTATTTATTTTTCATTTTGGGTTGCTAAAAATTCTTTCAGAATAATAAAAAGATGAGAATTAATTTTTGTAGATAATTCACTTTGAAGAAATTATATCAATATACATAATTGCTTATCATATATTTTGAGACAATAAATAAATCCTTCGGTAACAATTCCGAATTGAATTACTTTTCCGAGAGCAAAGAGTTGAGCCATATTCAAGGATAAAACTCACATACTTACCATATGATGATGTGTCCGCGCTACCGCTAAAAGAAGCATGGTGTAGCTTCTGAGGATAAAGATTCCTGAGAGCCAGGGAGACAGAAATCTGATTTCAAGCGCATATTTTTGATGGCACTCATATACTCCCTCGCACAACCTCTTTTGATAAGGGGGTTGTTACACACACCTCACTGATAAAACACAAAATGAAGAACAACTATGCTTAAAACTGGATTCGAACCCGGGACGCCTGGAGGAGACGCCGCTTGCTTGCCAAGTGCAATCCTTTGTTTTCGTGACTAATTGATACATATATACGAACATTAAAATATATTATAAACAAGAATACAAATGAATTGATATAAAAATCCATGCCAAGCACATAGTTAAACTTCAATAGTAAGTGCATTTTTTTGTATAACTGTTTATCTTCACAGTTCATGAAGAATTATAAATGAACCCCTGAATCAATCCCAATTATTGAAACATCCATCCCCGCCAATTTGTGAGAGTAAACTTCAGCTTCATTTTATTTACATTTGTGTTCAGCTATTAAACTCATACCTTCGACGATGCTTTAAAATGATTTATTTAAATTTCTGTATCCTGAAAAGAGCTTTCACCCCGTTACAAAAATGAACAAACATCATTCATCCCTTCCTATTTTTCTGTTCGCATACGCTCTTTAATATGTCGATTGAGATTTAGTTTTCTATTGTTCTCATGGATCATCCAAACATCGGACCATCCCATCGGCATCCACTTCTTGCAGCAATTCATCTCTCTGTTTCTGTTTTTCTCATTAGTCTTTCAGTCCCCGGCCCTATAAATGAAAGTATGAACGTATCAGCAACTCCGAAATGGCAGTAAATTATTTATTTATTTATTTGCCTTGTGTATAATTAGCCAACTTATTCAAACAGTTTTCGGTTGCAATTGCGAATCACTTAAATTCGCGAGACTTCTAGTAGCGGCTCCGTAAATAATTCTTCCGCCAAATATTTAAATTTTCTATCGCAGAGCGCTTTAATTAAATCTCATCAGTCGTGTCTCTTCTTAGTTGGTTCCAGCGTTCTGAGGAAATCTGACTCAAGTATTCCGCGATATTTTCAGGCTCAAAAATTCAAGGCAGATAGATATTAAACATTTTTCTGCACAGTGGGCTCGCAGCATTTGATTTAAAGTTCAGATTGAAAAAATGCGAGGTCATTCCTTTATGGTGGATAATTATAATTAAATATGACACTTACAGAATACCTGAATACTTATCATCGTGAAACATATGATAATTGTGTCTCTATTTTTTTAGTTTCTCGTATACGCAGCATAGAGAAAGTATAATAACCGTCAAAAAATTCAAATTCGAGATTTTGAACTTCTCAATTTCGAAAAACACATTTAAAAAAATGTCTGTCCATCTGTCTGTCAGTGGCAAATTTAATTGAAAAAGAATTGGAGGTAGATGATGGAAATTTGTTTAGAGAAAATAGATTAATCATCAAAAATTTAGAACTCGAGATTTTGTCCAATCTCCGCGTTTTAGACTCCTTGAATTCAAAAAGTATATATATTTAGAAAATATCGGTCTGTCTATGCCAAAAATAAAAGTTTGAGCTAGACGGTTGAAATCTGGCATACGTTCGTTATACCAGATTTGCAGATTTCTACCAAATTCTGAATAAAATATGATCAAGGGAAATCTGTCTGTTTAGCTTTTTGAATAATAGTTAATTCGATAGCTACAAAACGAAAAGAACTAAATAGATAATATTCGGCGCACAAACTTAAGATCTATAACGTAGACATCTATCAAATTTGGAAAAACTGTTTGTCGGTCTCTACTTTCAGAAACATGTAAACGTTATAATTCAAAAACGTAATGAAAGATATATAAAATTTGCTATTTGAAATTGTGACCAACACGAGCTAGGAATTTAATAAGCCAGAAGTTAATAGCCAATTATCTCACCAAGGATGACGAGATATATACAGTAAAAATGTTAAATTCACATCATAAATTAATATTTTTTAATTATTGTACATCAATTCAATATAAGGCGTTCTCTGTCATGGAAAATTTATTAAAGAGTGACGAGAAAGTTTCAGGGAGACTAATCTCTCTGGTTTCTACAGAAAGTTTCAAATATTCTTCATATACTTAATCCGGTAGTACCATTTCTACTTCCTCTTTCATGCTGTACTTTTGTCATAGAAATCACGGCTATCTTTCATGTATTATATCAAATTTCATGAAGTCATCTTGATAATTTATTCAGATTCTTTTTAACCAGTTAAACGTGTTAGTTCAACGTGTATACATGTCAATCAAAATCTTCTTTTGGGCGTGTTAATTTTTTAAATCTAATATAATGTTTATTCTTATCTGCTTATATTAATCTTATTTACTTCATTATAAATTTTTGCAAAATTTACAGCGCAGTTACTTGTAATGCTTCGATGTGCATGTATGTCATCGCTTGTCTTTAAAACGGGAGTCATGGAGTCAGTTCTTTCGTTATTCAGTTCATTGTTACCAGATAGGCATAAATTAATTGGGCAATTAAAGAGCATACTTCTCGTTGCATACTTCTCGAAATTAAAGAGCATACATAGTTGCAATTAAAGAGCATACATAGTTGCA
>JAPMOQ010026930.1:683270-705481 GCA_026543055.1 Argiope trifasciata | reverse complement strand
AATTAAAGAGCATACATAGTTGCAATTAAAGAGCATACATAGTTGCATACTTCTCGAAAGTTTTATAAATAAATACAAATACATGAACATCCTAAATCTGAAAATAAATGTATTTTAAATGGACATCTAAATGAAAAGTAATTCGTCATTTATCACGCTGTTCAAGTAGCTACGGAGATATATAATAGTATTTATTAAATTAAATGTTAACTGTATTTTCATGAAATTTTTTACTTCGTTTTTTTCAATGAAAAAAAATTGTTGCACATGCGATTTACATGTGGTAAGAGTTAAATCACAAATGGAACATTTTCAAAATTCCGAAAATTAAATAAATAGAGCACGTGAAAAAGTGTATGTTTATTCTCTTCATGAACTAATACTTGTTTGCATAACTTATGTAATAAACAATTATTATTTTAGAGTAATTATTCATACCACCTTACATAAAATCCAAGATATTTTGTAATACATAAATTCAAGATGTATATAAAATTTAATGATATGGTAACACAATTCTAATTAAAATCGAAAAGGAGCCAGGAAACTACCTAATATTACAAAAGTTTGTTGCAAGACTATAACAAAGATAATAATTTTAAATTCCCTATATCTGTTCAAAAAATAAATCTTGTTTTCCCTATGTTCTGTTAAAGATAAGTAATATTCCTACAAATTTGCGAGTTTAATATGGTGAAAAACGTAATTATCTGCATTTGGTTTATACTTTTAATTCATTTCACGCGAAAAAATTGTAAAGTAAAAATGTGCTTTCACTGATAATTAAAAAAATGTATAGCAATTATTTTATTGCATAGGCCACCTATGACGACTAACTTGTTTGCCTTGTTTATTTGGGAGGGAGAAGATGGATTAGGCTGTTAAACTACAAATATCGAATGAATTTTTAAAAAAATTACCCTTGTTCGTTGACTGAAAATATTAATTTTATTATCTACTAAAAATTATTCTGGATATAAATTAAAAAGTGCGTATTCTACAAAGTAAAAGCGGAAATGAAAATCTTATGTTGTGTTGAATTATGTCCGTGGGAACAACTCGTCTTTGTCTTAATTTTAACACCGACAAAAACGCGCAATTGAATGTTTTTGCGAATGAATTTTAATTCTATATTAAAAACATTATTATCAAATTAAATTTTTTTTTGAAATATCGAAAGTAGAAAAAGAAATGCCAAAAGGAAAAATGATATGTGGAAAATGATACAGAAATGATATGATTAAAGACATTTTTTTAAATTTTTTAAATAATGCAAAAATAATTTTTGTGTCATTATAATTTTGGAAGTTATGAACATAAATTTCCATTGTCGTTCCTATCACAGTCAATATCTATTTGGTGACGGTGAAGAATCTCACTAACACAATTCATGCCTTATATTTAGACAAATATTATTAGATTATTAGATGCCCCCTGCTTTGCTATCTTTTAACTAAAATAGAGAGATTGTTATCTAATTTTATAGTTGGTAATGTACAATCAGATAATAAAGGAGTACATTCGGTAGCCAAATTGTTAAACGCCAACTACTTGACCTTTTTACAGGGCTATATTCACACATCTCACTGACATAACACAGAAGTAGAAAAACCATGCTCGAACATGGAGTCGAACGTGGACTCCCAGATTACGGGGTCCATTAATGGTGAAAGGAAGCTTTGTATTAAGTACACCTGTAAAAACATTTTAGGAAATAGTCTAAAAAAGTGTAATGCCTTATTAATATATTTCTCTATAGCTTTATTTAGTTCGTATATCTCATTTAAAAAGTTTTTTAATACTACATAGCGTGTATACAAAATTAGAATCCTTATTAAAAGAAATAATTTTAAATAAGGAATATATATATTAGTAAAATAGTTCTCTCATTAGAAAATATAATTATTTTTACTATATATATATTAATAAATATCCCTCAAAATATTTGATTAAAAACTTTATAAAAAATGTGTATGTTTAAACAATTTAATAGGTCACTTTTATTTTCAAAATTACTTTACTATGGATTGTCAAAAGGTCAGTAAATGTCATAAAATTATTTTATAACAAGAATATGTAACATTTGAATTTATAATTCTAGACTTTAATATTTTATTGTTTTGCTTAATTTTTTAGAATGTAATTTAAGGTACATTTTAATAATATCATCTTTTATTAGCAGTAATTGTTGATAACTAGTCTTGTGTTTAACGACACAGTCTCTTTTTAATAAAAAAACTCAGTTAATAAATAATTTCGAGTTTTATTCTACTCAGAGAAATATCGATTATTCTATTTTATGGATCAGAAGTTTATGCAAACTTTTTATTACAGGGATTTGAGTTTTCATTAAAGCATCGAGACCATAAATATATCGTGTATTTCACATTGCTCAATAACTTTGGCTTAATAATATATGGCTAGAGAAAGAAAAAACATCCTTTTTGGTTATTATTTTTACATTAATGATGATGTCGTTACCACAGAAAGTAGATGCTGTAGTTTCTGCAAGTGAAGACCACTGAGCATTCGAGGGCAGACTTCCAAGTTCAATGAAGATGACACATCCGCTTGCACAATCCCTTTTTACAAGAGATGGGGGGTATTCATGGCTATTTCACGTGCTCACAAATAGAACAGAGATAAAAAAAATTCCACTCTCAAATCAGGGCTCGAACCTGGGACGTCCAGATCAGAGGGAAGGCGCACTACTTCTAAACCAGAGCTTCGGTTTGTGTTGCGAATACCCGAATAAAATTGGTCAAAGTACAAATTCAAAAGAATAAGGAAGAAATTACTAGAGAAAAAATTTTAAACACAAAATGGTTGAATCGCTTAGAATATAATGAACAAATTATTTACCTTAAATATTGATTTTAAGCATTTCAGATTGATAAATGTAAGAATTTCAATATCAACTAGCCTAAGGATTAACGGTTTCTGTATTGACTAATCCCAAAAATGCTTGTTAAATAATTTTTTTCATTGAAGATCTTATTCATATTTGCATTTTATACTACAGATATAGAATGATTAGAATTAATGATTTAATTAATAGTCATATGTATAGATTAGAATTAAAGATGGCAGATATAGAATTAATGTATCAATGAAAAAAAGTACCAACTGGCTGTCTATGAAAAGATATTAACTTCTTGCTCAATAAATTAATTGGCAGAATTGTATCGTGATGTGCATTTAGAGAACGAGGTTAAACTGTGTTCAACTGTAACACTGAGTCTTCGGTGCTCTTTTTACTACCATTCATTAAGTTCCGTCTTCCATGTTTCTAATTCTGACTTGAATTTTAGCTAGAGAGTTCTATAACTTTTTTTTCAATTTAACATTTATGTTTTTTTGGTTTCCCACCGTTAAAATCTTTATTTTCACTTACTCTAGATATGCGTATACTTTAGACAATAGAAACTAGATCCAGAGCATAATATGCAAAATAAGGAATTTACTAGGGTACCTGATCCCTCGTGATTTCTTTTGCAGTGTTTTGAAAATTGATTAATTTTGTGTTTTTATTTTATTAAAAAGGTCGTACAAGCGAACTTATTCAAATTAAAACCAAATATTGCTTATTTTGAAATTTTATTCTTGTAATATTCATAATAAATTTCCATCTGCATAGTTTTATACAATATTATAATTCTAAAGAAATGATATTTTATAACTTTAATAGATGTCTGATTTTATTATTATATATCACTCAAATTGTTTTAAGAAAATTTTTATTATTTCTTTTTATTTTCACTAATTTTATACGAGATTACTTATGTATTTCATTTATGCATTTTTTAATCTCGATATATTGAAACCAATGTTTTAGAAAGTAATCGGCAATTTAAGCATCTTACTATTTTACTTTATCTGAATTTGATGCTTAAAATTATTTATATAATTAATTATTTATTCTTATTTATTAAATTAAGATTGACGAAAAACATATTAATGCTCATAATAATAAACATGTTTAAAGAATAAGACTGTAATGCAATGCAACACGTTGAAAAAATAAATTTTGAAAGTTTGAAGGAGAAAAAGAGTCCCCCAGATTTACATTGATTTAAGGTACCAAGAAGGCTTAATCCAACCCTGCTTCTGATTTAGAATAGTCTGAGTGAAATATATATTTTAAAAAAAAATGCCACTTTAGTTCAGGCGAACATTTTCTTTAAACTTCTGTATTGTACTTTTTCTATTATGTTATATATTATTACTATTAACACGACACAAACGATTTCCATTATGATATGTTGATTTTCTTTTCTTTTACAGCTTATACAAAATGTTTATTCCGTTTTTTAATCATAGTGTATTTTGTTCCGATTTCACCATGTACCACTTTGAATCAGATTCCTCATCGTCTAAATGCTAAATAATCAATCTTCCACCTATCCATTTTAAATACGATGGGGGGAAGGGTTTTAAAAGCGCAAATGGTGGAAACATACATTTATATAAAATGATTTGTATTTATCATGTCGAATAAATGTTTGACCAGAATTATTCGATCGTGCTCCATTTGGTTCTCCCCACTGAAAGACGCTCCGGGGAAACGCCGCTCCAGGCACGGACAGGGTATGTTTGAGGGAGCGCAAACGATAAAAGGAAGCGGTGAACATTCATATTCGTCTGGCGATCGTCAAAAATGTCAGCACAAGCGCTTGGAGAGTAGAGATTTCGTCGATATCCCATTTCATACTTTCATATGCAGATTAATGCATTCCGTGGCAATTATCTCAACATCTTATTCGTGGTTTCAAAATTTGTTCCGTGGTTTGTGTACCAAAGCACTTTTGGCTGTTCGTTTCAGTGCGGAATTTGGAATGATATGTTGTCACATTTTCTATTCTAAAAATAAGATGAGAATTTTTTGGATCTTTTTTGTTACATCCGTTTTTTTATTTAATTATTAAATGCGTGATTAATTTTGTGTACATTTTCTATAGAGAGTTGGTGGTTAACTTTTCTTCTCCTTTATTAAATTATGGTCGACATCCATTTCATACTTTTGTAAGGGGATTAACGCATTCTGTTGCAATTATTTCAACATCGTATTCATGGTTTCGAAATTTATTCTATAGTGTATATACTAAAGCACTTTTAGCTGTTCGATTCAGTGATGAATCTAGAATGGTGTATAGCTCTTTTTTTATTTAAAAATAAAACGGAAAATCTTTTTTGTTATATATAGTTTGTTTCTTTTAAGCATTAAATTGTGTGATTTATTTTTTTCTACATTTTCATCAAAGAATTAATGTTTGATCTGTTTCGTTTTCTCATTAATTTATCGTCGATATCCATTTCATACTTTTGCGTGCAGAATAATGCATTCAGTGGCAATTGAAATTTTATTCGTGGTTTCGAAATTAGCTTCATGTACCAAAGCACTTTTAGCTATTCGTTTCAGTGTAGAATTTAGAATGGCATATCCCTCATTTTTTATTCTAAAAATTTTATGAGAAACTATAGGGTTCTTTTTGTTGTATTCGATATGTTTCATTTAATAGTTAAATGTGTGATTAATTCTATATGCATTCTCCCCAGAAAATTAGTGGTTGATTTTTTTTTCATTTTCTCATTAATATATCATTGATGCAAATTAATGCATTCCGTGGTAATTATTTAAACATTTATTAGTGGTTTCGAAATTCACTCTGGGGCTTATGTATCAAACCACCTTAAGCTAATCTTTTCAATTCAGAATCTAGAATTGTGTACTGCACGTTTTTAATTGAAAAATGAGATGAGATAATATTAGAATTTTTATTACATTCAGTTTTCTTTATTTAGTCATTAAATTATTAGTCAATTTTTTATACATATTCTGTAGAGAATTAGTGATTGACTGTTTTCTTTTTATTCAATTAATATACATTTATATACATATCGTCATTATATCATTTATCATTATATCATTTATATACATATCATTAATATACATATCGTCAATATACATTTCATACTTTTGTATGCTAGTTATTGCATATTATGATAACTGTCCCAACATCTTACTATCATGCAGTTTTGAAATTCGCTCTGTGACTTAAGTTCCAAAGCATTTTTAGTTCTTCGTTTCTGTATAGTTTCTAAAATGGTGTACCACACAATTTTCCCTAATAATATTATATGAAATTGTAGGTTCATGCACAGAGAATTATAATCTCAAAATATTCGAATTCGATTATGACTTTTCACCTTCCAGATTTCCTTGAGTCCGGAAAACATATTGTTTAAACTACGCTCGTACGCCTATATGTAAATCTGTCTGTATATCGTCTCTACTTGAATTTTGTTATTACGACTTGGTGACTATAGAATGTCAAAATTTCAACTAAGCTTTTTTAGAGGAAAACTGTCTGTTTTATTCTTCGAATGTAACATGATAACTATAAAACGAAAACGTCTAAAATATATATGACTATCAAATTTTGAACCAAATCAGTGAGGATGCTGGCTGGCTGTCGAGTTGTACTTTCACGAGCATGTGAATGCGATAACTCAAAAATGAAGTTATTTACATGTATGAAATATGATATGAGACTTGGCGACTGCAATCTAGTTCTGTTTCAACATTTAGCTTTAATGTCAAGGAAGAAAAAATGTCAAAATATACGTTCGATTTTCTGATATTATTGTATGATCTTATCCCCGCAAAGATCGCACTACAATAAGCGTTTCTGTAACTAATTTCAATACGGTATATTTCAATATTAAATTTTCACATACGGTTTAATAATATGCTTAAATATCAGAGAGTATACGAATAAGATCCTGGGTGACAACTCCTGCTGGTTTATTTTAATACTTTAATAACTGATTTTTTTGTATGTATATGTACTCTCTTAATGAAAATGATAACTGCTTGTTCTTTTTCAATCAGTGTATAATTGATATTCCATTTCATACTTTCGTATACATTCTAATGCATGCTAAGCTAACTATCGCAACGGCTTATCTGCAAGCAATTTTGCAACTCGCTTGATGGTTTAATATTCATGTCTGCACAGAATCTATAATGATGAATGACATGTTTAAAACTCTAAAAATATCATGCAAAACATTTTTTTTTTTTTTGTAAAAATGTGTTGTTTTACTTAAAAATTAAGTAACCGATGAATTTTTTATATGCATAAATCTTCTGAATAAAACTGGTGGTTGAATTATTCTTTATAATCAACATCTCGAAGGCAATAATATATTTTACAGGCGATAGACTTTATTCTAATTTAAATGATAAAGACGAGAAAATTTGCTATAATTATATACTCTGAATAAAACTTGGTTTTAAAAATTATAATTCAAATATTTATACTCCTAAAAGAAAAAAAAACGTGGTGAATAACTTGGGATTAAAAAACTATTTTTGAAGTTGATCTTTTGGTTTTGTTTGCTGTAATAGACGATGTTTAAGTATACACAGAGGAAATAAATCATTTATTAGGAAATATTTTTTAAGATATAAAAACTTTATTATTAACAAATATGATCAAACATTCTTTTAGATACTTGCATACAATCAACAAGATATCATTATTGCAATTTTACTCGAATTTACAAATATGCACATACATACATAAATGTTTGATTTAAGTATCGCATTTTTATATATTGTATTGTAAATAGATCAGTGGCACTTTGCTGAGTTTGTTGTATTAGATTTCATTTAATTTTTGAAAACCCATTACATATTTCATGCATCAACAATTAATTGTATTTACTTATTAATTAAAATCCATGCAAAACGGACAGAGATAATTAATTCCTATTTAGTTCGGGAAAATAATATTGCTGTCTTAGTAAAGTTTAATGTTTTGTAACAAAAACATGTATCATATGTTGTGTTTAATAACACTACGGTATATTTATTATTCAATTTTAAATTGGGTTGGACACATATTTTTAAAAGACAATTGATTTGATTTTTTTTCTATTTTTCTTAAAGGTTTCTTTCTGTTTTTCTTTCTTTCAATTAAGAAATTTTCTTTC
Source organism: Argiope trifasciata (assembly GCA_026543055.1). Classification (NCBI taxonomy): domain Eukaryota; kingdom Metazoa; phylum Arthropoda; class Arachnida; order Araneae; family Araneidae; genus Argiope; species Argiope trifasciata. Next base: position 697,483 of record JAPMOQ010026930.1, on the reverse strand, counting down.
AAAATAAGGGAAAGAGGCCGTTGTCCACTTTGTGAGAAAAATTCTAAAATTCTTGACATTTTTTCATACAACATTTGAAACAATTTTTGAAAATTCCTAATTAATATTTAATCTAACAAAAAATGTTTTAATTTTGAATTCTTAAATCTGGAAATATGACTATATCTTTTTTAATTCATTAAAAAGCATCAATGAAAAAGAAAAAAGCATTCTGAAAGCAATTTTGTAACTTACAAACGTTAGAATGAAAAGTAATTTTTGATTCCAAAAAATATGTAAATTCATAGTGTTAAATATAACATATAAATCAAAACAGAAAGCTGTTAAGATAATATCCCTTATATTCTTCAGTAACAATAGAAACCCAGAGCATAGATCCTTATAGACGAAAGTTGCACCCATCTATATTATTTTTATAAATATACATTAAGTGAGTATTCATACAGATGTCCCTTTTTTTATCCTATCCATAATTAAAAATTCTAATATAATGCTTTATCTATTTATGTGATGGTGACGTATGGTGATTTCTTTATTTTCCACAACTGTCAGTTTTTATATTGAAACCAAATTGAATGAAACAAAACATTCGCTTGTAATCCATAGATACTACTTTTTATTTCATTTATTGATTTGTGTTTGTACTTTGTGACATAAATTCAGAATTTGAATACGTGATTTATTTCGAATGTTTATTGGTTTTTTACTTGAACTTTTAAGATAATTTCTGTTAGATTTCTAAAACTACTTTCGTAAAGTTAAAAAAAAAACAAATTTTTATATTGGATGAAAATAAATCCCCATCCAATCATATAATAATCTGCTAAATAGCGCTAAGGGTAGTTTTAAGTCTTTGGATTCTTTTATTGTTGTGGTTTCTGGAATAATTCAGAATCTAATAAAGGATTTTTCAAGCTCTGAATACATATTTTTAGTCAGACTATCGAATAAAAAGTAACCATAGAGAAAAAATTTTAGCACGTTACGTAAAACAATATTTTGGCACAATTTATAAAGATTTTTATCTAATAATCAACAATAAAAAACGTATAAATGTTATTAATATATCTTAGTCCTGATAATGTTCCAGAGAGAATGTGAAACGTATTTGGCATTCCTGACCTACTTATAATGTCTTTCGGACGGCATTGAGTATAAATAACCCCCCACTTAATTCCAGGCCAAAATCGCGATGCAGTTAACCATCTTGTCAAAGCGTTTCAAAAAAGCTCGACGAAGTAAAACAGAATCGCATTTCTTCGGCTTCTCTCTCGACGTAAATGAACCCTAATTAATGTTTCCCTTCTGATACATCCTCCACCCTCGCCTGGCCTGCCTGACTATCAACTAACCGTGAAGCGAAAACATTTCAGAAGAGCTACCGTAAGAAATTAACGCGCAAAAGCAGAAGAAAAAAAAAAGACATGGCATGGAAGACGAAAACGTTTGAGTCGGAGAAGAAGAAGAAGAAATACGAGTCGAAAAAATGAAGAGATAGAAGAAGAACGGAGCTAGTATGAAGACTTGAGGGGGGGGAACCGAAGAAAAAAGAAGATCCTCATCCATTTAGCTGGCTATCAAAAGCGTCGACACAAAGACTGAAGCTGTGCAAAGAGCAAAACACCGTCTTTTAGGTAACTAGCGGGCTATAAATACTGGAGTTAAAAAGCACTAAAGGGAAGACTGAGTGTGACGTGCATGGACCACTTGCTCCGCTATGTCTGTTCGCGCATTAATTGCAGTTAGCGTCAAGCCTTGTTCTATTGACGGCTTGTGACAAGACACAATAACAAATGGGGTCTCCTCGCTGCGATTTCTGCCAAGGACTGAAGAATCGCGATATTTTCTTCGGCGAAAGCTTCTATAAATAAGAGAGGGAATATCTCGGTTTCTCTCTCTCTCATTCGTATTTTTACTTACCAACGAAATATGATGTTCTAAATATGTCCGTTTCGGACATTAGCACTTTTGGAACGTGGTTTAAGATGAGAAGTTTAAAGCTTGCAGCAGAAATGATGGGTAAAATAATTTTCACGCTGATACACTTGGGTAAATAAACGTTGGGGTTTCTGGTGTAGAGACACTGAGATATATATAGTGTATGGCGATGTTTTAAGTGATAAACATATCGTCTTTTAGAATTAAAGCATGTTTTAACGCACGTACGCTGGTTTTTAAGCCTTTCGATTCACTTCTTCTTTTTGGAATGTTTTAATTCTTATATCCAGACATGATATTGTTTTGTTACTATGTCTTTGGAAATGGTAAAAAAACGGGGGGGGGGGATGTTGTTTGGTGTACAATTGCATAAAACTTTTTGTAATTCAGAAATGAGTACTTGCCTCCAAGTTTAGCTAAAATTTAGAAATAAAATATAAAAACCCATTTGCTACTTTCAAATGCATGCACATAAATTTTTTTTCTCTAATTTATAGTATAGCGATTTTATTTTTAAATTACAGTGCTCTTGTTTCTTTTTTCTTATGTTACATGTCAGTAAATATCTGTGAAAACCGGGTTTGCTGAAAACTTTTTCATCAAAGTATTAATTAATTATAAAATTGTATTTACCCCAGAAGTTTATTCTGCCTAAAATTATTTTTGATTATCTAAGCACATGCGCAAATAAATACTGATTCATTCCAATTTGACGTATTTTTCGCATCCTTTACGAAGGAAGGAATTTAACTTGTATGTATGTTTGTGAACTATTATTGTCATTTATATCATAAATATTCTTTTATTAAATTTTTAATAAATTGTTTTTTTAATTCAAGAGGTTGAGTTAGCTTATAAATGAACTATTAGTGGCGAATTTCCACCTTGTTAACAAGACATCTGCCCAAGGCAGCAAGGCTGAGAAGAGCTACACATTACTTTCCTATCTTTAAAATAAACAAATATGTAAAATATATTTTGTATGTGATAAAATATTAAGATAATGTCAACGTATTTTCAGGTGTAATTGTTGATTCCTTTATATTCGTAGTATGGAAAATGTATTGTAATTATCAAAAAAAAAATCGATCTCGAGATTTTAATAAATTTCCACATTTTAGACCTTCCTAAGTTTGGAAGCACGCATTTTTGGAAAATGTCCGTCAGAAAATGTTTCTCAGTGACAAAGCTAACTCATAAACGCTTTGGATTAGAACCGATTAAATCTATAATACGATCTTTGTACAGAATTCGTAAATTCCCATCAAATTTTATAAAAAACATCCATTCAGTGGAAGTCTCTCTGTTCATTTTTTCGAATATATTGTAATTTAACACGATAACTGCAAAACGAAGAGAGATAGACAAATAAAATTCACTACAACAAATTCACATATACCTTGTAGACACCTGTCTAATTTTGAGCCAAATATAACGCTTGGTTGACCTGTAATGTTGTATTAGACATATTTGGAAAAGTAAACAATTCCTGCTTTTAGAAAAGATATAGAACTGTAGTGTACTTTTAGTTGATCTTTTCTGTTAGAAACATGTAAACATGATAACTCAAAAATGCAGTGATTTCAATATAATAAATTTGGTATGAGATTTTGTGACTGCACAAGTGCATTGTGTGAAATTTTTGGTTCATTCACTTGATAAAACGAGCTTAAAACACAAATTCGACTTTCAGAAGGATATAACCACATGCCAAGGATTAATCACCTAAAAATTCTCCAAGAATTACATAATATATTTGTAAAAGTGTAACATTCACGCTAATTCGTAATTATTGTACACCACAGCTATGCAAGACGTTCTCTGGGATTTTGTGTACCTTTATTAAAGAGTACACGAAAACGATTGGAGGAAAAAATTTCTGATGGTTCAAGTTTATAAAGATATTTTAGTGGATTATTTCCAAAAGTTTTGAGTACTGCAACTTTAAAACTTTAACATACGTTGTTTTTCCATTCTGAATTGTTGATATCTGAAAACTTACAAATGAATAAACATATATAAGCATATGCTAGACAAATGTATTTCAAAATTCGCTGTTTTCATCAGAAAAGAATTAATTTAATTTATTATACAGTAGGTTCATGAAATATTATTATATGTTATATATCAAATTAAAATTGATAGAAAATTCATGAACATTTGAACAGTTTTAAGTGAATTTACATCAAGATTATTTTATTTCAAGCTGCTTAACATTTCTGTTTATCTTTTTTTGCGGAAAGTTTTCTTTTTAAACTTCAAAGCGTTCAATATTCTGTTGCCAGATACAGACCTGAATATCGCTGATTATAATTATTATTTATTTATTTTTTTACTTTACTTCTAATCATCTCTTAATAACACATTTTTTTTATTCGTTCTTAAGCTATTCTGCTAATATTTACTTTCTTTTTCCAAACTTAAATGAGGATTTATCGTGGAAAGAACAAATTTTTTTTCTCTGTTTAATCACGGATTAAAAAAAGAAAAGATAAATATTATGTTGGGTTTTAAAGTCAGTTTTTTCTTGGTGATATAATGTTTTTAGTTCTGCGTTTTCATATTCCGTTTTTCCTTCATACTAAGTCTCCTCTTTTTTTTAAATCCAACAACTTATATTGATATAATACTGCAGCTTTCTTTAAAGTTAAAGAATTTATTTTTAATTTTAGATTAATTTGTTTCTACACGTAAATTATTTATTCTAAACTATGATTTGTTCTTAAAAAAGTGGTATTTTTTCAATTATATGATTTAATAATTTATTTAATCCTTTTTCATTACCTGTAATATTACATTTAATTTACAAAAAAAAAAATGATTTCACTTATTTTGAAACGCTCTTGAGCAACATCGCTTTTTCAGATCCGTTTTGGTGATATTCAGAAATGAAATAAATTCATAGCCATACACTAATCACGAATTACACCAAGTCTGCTAATTTTGTAGTCTAAAATTTATTTTGTTAAAGGAAAAAAAAATTGATGTCACACACGTCATGTTTATACGAATTGTACAATATACTATTAAACAATATACAGTATGAAGAAAAAGATGTCAATCAATTTTATGATTTTTTTCCTTGCTTTGTTACGCTAGTTTGCAACTTTCTTGCCGTACAGTAACATAAATATGTATATAAATATTTTTTTTCGGGAATTTCGTTTACATTTGGGTATAGCGTACAATTGTACTTGGTTCAGTGACAGTACAGCAATGTACAGTTGAATGCTAGGTGATGATCTGTTCAGTTATTCTTACAATAATCCTTATTAATAACGCTGACATATATAGCTTATTATTAAATTCTGCTACATACGATTCATACGTTAAGAGTTCAAAATAAAGGAATTTTGAAAAGAAATCAATAAAGTTATTTTACATAGATTTTATTTATTTTCTACATTCTTCATATATTTCTGTATTACAGAAATTTTTATAGAAAGGATATAAGCTGGCTTGATACGATCCACATTGACGTTGACTTCTTTTGTGCCAATGCGCAGTGCGAATACTTTCCCAAGATGCTGAAAAATGTGGTAAAGACTGGATAAGGAGGTTACAAGGCACGTCGAAGAAAGTCGTCACGCAGGATAACAAAATCGCAAGTTTCTAAATCCTTGAAAACAAACGATGCACCACGCGTATGGCGTGAAGCTGGAAAGAATGCAATTTGCTCATGTGAGTCCGGAGACTATCAACGAAGACAGACAAATTAATTGGCTGTATTTCAATAGAAATGGGAACAGGTGTATAAATATGACCCCTTCCTTCTGTAATTTGAAAGATAGACTTGTTTGTCATAATAAAGACTCATTTGTACAAAACATTTTCGTTCGGAAATTATAAATTTCGGACAACCAACGAATTTCGCGAAAGAAGATTTCTGGTTGTTTAGATGCAATCCAGTTATCAAACCAGTGTGTGACATGTGGGTGGAATGGAACCTTCTTTTCAGAAAAGGCACTTTGCACGGAGTGAAACTGATAGTAGTCTGAAGGTGCTGTTTATGAGGAATGCGGTGGGCGGGGCAGCAGATCTCATAGAAGTTATTCTGTAATTTCTTTCAGTGATTGGGCAACATGTGGATGGGCATTTTCATGTTGAAAAACAAAAATATCCTATCTTTTGCCTTATTATGGACGGTTTCCCGCCAGTGCTTCATTCAAATTGAGTAGATGTTGTTTGCGTCGGTCACCATTTTTATGTAATGTTTTTTGTATTTGTTTTATCGTTTATCATTATTTTTAAATAGTTGAAATTACTCTTTACGATTTGTATTCGAAGAAGCATAATCATCATAAATATCCAAGAAAAAAATACTTTTTTTTGCAATGTTTTTAGGGGTTTTTTTGCAATGTTTTTAGGGGGTTTTTTTTGCAATGTTTTTAGAGGGGTTTTTTTTTTTTTGCAATGATACAATGTAATATTACTTCCACAAATACGGCTCTACGACCAATTTATTTACCATTTATTTACCAACTACAAAAACATCGGAACAAACCGTAAACTATGTAATAAATGATCAGAAGCTCTGAGGCTAAAAAACGCAATTTCATTTTTGCTTTTTGTTATGCATTTGTTTTAATACAATTAATAATGTAGTTCCTTACTAGCGCTAAACTCCTGGAATCAGAACATCACTTTGAAGGCGATCTCAGTTTCTTATCCAATATTTCTGACAGTTTCAAACTTATTCGATGATTTGAATTGTTAAACTACGCTTCAAACAAATGGAGATTTCATGGTTTTGGAAGAAAAAAAATCTGTTTTTATTTCCATACATCCGGTGCAAACGGCATCTTTACATCTTCGTTCGATTAAACGACTTTCTTTTTTTTTAAAAAAATTTCCACTAAATTTCTGCAGCATTGTGTCTACAAATCATCATGCCAAAGTAATAAATTGAATTTAAGAATATTTATTGAAGGTTTTACCGTGAAAACAATTTCTTTCAACAAAATCAGACATTTTAAAATAAATGTAACGCCCTCTTAATTTAAAAATAGACTTTTAATTAGCGAAACGTTAAAAGCCTTGGAGTGGGGGTAACAGAATTCATCGTTCATCCCGTGTTGAAGATTGAGAAGTACCTTAATAGCTTGACGTGGCGTCATTGGCTCCTTCAGTGCAAAAGAGGAAAAAAGTACATAACTGTACCCATATCTGCGGCCACTTCACGTTTAATAACGTTTTCCTTGCCTTTTACATTCTGCTGACTAGCTCGATAAGGAAATTACAAAGTATAAATAAAATTGATACGCCATTTTAATTTGGGCCTAACATGGCGCCTACCACGTCGATCGTTCGGCGGTAAACGAGCATATTAAAAGAGCAATGTGAGTTCATTACATCAGCTAAACTATCCTGCTGCCTAAGTAAGTTTTAATCTACCATTTGAAGCAATTCCCGCTCCCCATTTAGCGTTGAAAGTGACGTTATGAAGGCAGTTTATTATCTTCCATTTCTTGATTAATGGCGGGCGGGATATTAGAAGGCGTTTTACACGATTACCGATGGGTGGCGCTGGAAATCGACCTTTTTGAACCCGCCAAACGTTCCCGCTCATTAATGGAGTTTAAGTGTTCGCTTCGAAACAAAACCCGGACGTCTCATATTTCAAACACGTGCCTCCTAAATTGTTTTCGATGTTCGAATTTTAGCTGTCGTAAATGATTATAGATGTGCTTATGTTACAACGGTGGAGTTTTAAATTTTCTGTAATTAGCTTTTCAACCTGTTTAATTTTCGCACCTGGAAAATCATGTTATAATAATAAAGTTGGAAAGTGTTCTGGAGTAGCGTGGAACGCTGAAATTTCACGTTTCGTGGAAATAAATTTCGAGTTTGGTAATTAGACTCTCATATAATGATCACGCCAAATCTACCGTTTAATATGATCGGCTTAAAATCGTAAAAATGTAAAATTTTCAGCGATTATATTATTTTCTGATTAAAGTTATACAGTGTTCAGAAAGCACTTTTCTGAACATTGTATAACATTATTTAATATATCATACTCATATTCGGGTAAGCGAATCATTTTCTTTGGGAATTGAAGGTAATAAAAGATTGAAAAACTATAAATATAAAAGATCAGCATGCATCAACCTAAAGAATTGTAGTACTCTTTTATGAAACGAATGCAACTAAACCATTAGCAAGTTCTTGAATTTCAAGCATTAAACAGCATTGTAAATTTAAATTCTGCCACTAACTTTAAATTTGTGCATATTTTTGAGAGAATCATATGAAATTTTACAACTCTGTAATGTTGTTCTATATTTATGAGCTATCATCAAAATCTTTTGAAGCATTATTATTTACATTATGTTAGGCATCCTATTTCGTCATAATTTCTGTTACTTCTAGTTCAGATATTCATAAACATTTTACCGTCGTTTGCTTAATAGTCTGCTATGCGTTGTGAATATGCTTGATTTATAATAGAATTCTTATTATGAATATATTATTATACTTCGCAAGTTGAAAGGCTTCAGTAGGTTTTTTTAATGACATTAGATTCTGGTAAAAAGTTTATTATATTCCAGTTATATATATACCTTCTTTTTTTCCTGCTTCTAGATACAATATTTCATTATGATTTATCTTTATTAGAAACTAAGAGGAAAAGCGATGCATATACACATATATTACAAAATCATGGAATTTGGGTTAAATTTGTAAAAATATCTCTTATTGACTTGGGTATACAAGCCATTATTTAAACAAAAAATAGCATTAATACTTTTTTATTGTTTACTGAGTTTTTATAGATAAGTAAAGTATAAGAACTGGTGAATTTTTCCTCCATGTCTGATCTTTCACATCTCAAAAAATAGTAAAATTAATAGTTCACCAACGGTTAGTAATTTTAATCTATCATCATAGATTAGTTTTACTAACTGAAGTACCTTTCCTGTGCATTATATATGGATCAAATTATCGCTTCTCTAATTTAAAGTGACATTTAAATCATTCGGCGATGATAAATTTTGATGCAAAAATTACACAAAAACACGTCAATGGGTTCTTAGTGGAATCAGTAGGACAGCATAATTCCGAAACGGAAGGTATAATCTAATTAAATAGCAGGGACAAGAAACAGTTAAGATATTAAACAATTCATTTTGTGAAGCGAATAAACACCGGTAATTCAAAGACAGAAATTCATGCCAATTTTTTCTACTATTTCGAGTAGGAATTAATGCTATTTGAATTCATTTTTCCAATGCCTTACTCTCTTATAAAAATCGAATTCATCAAACATCAGTTTCATTTTAATTAATTTGTTAAAAACAGATCCTGAATTTAAATGTTAAGTAAAAAATATAAAAAGCATTCAGGCATATTTTTGATTGTCTTTTTTTCCTATCAAACAAGTTATATTTCTTCGCTTTTCTGGTGATCATATATATTGAGGATTTCTAAACATTCCAACTTATATTTCATAAAATCCAGTTTCTCCTCCAAATTTAAGTATATCTTGGAAATAACTGATACTTTGTTTTCTAAAATAAATATGCAGTAGCTGTAGTATTATTAAAGAAACTTACAATTTTAGTAACTGTAACGTTTACCATTGTTTTGAAGTTTAATTTTGGGATAATTCTAGAATTATTTCATATATTACATAGAAAAGGATCAAGATTTCTTAAAGTTCACTTTTGATGGTTACGTAATGAAGAATTTCTTTTTTGTTTTAGGTAAAAATATGGTTCCAAAATCGAAGGACGAAATGGAAGAAGCAGGACAATGTATCGAATGCTGAAGCTGCTGAGTTGAAATCCAGTGGTGAAAAATCCCAGACAGCAAAAAAGTCATCCAAGAGTAAAGCTACAGTAACAACCATTAATGGTGCTGCCCCAGGAGCCACTGTTGGAGCTGTGCCTCAACCGCAGCGACAAGTCCTCAACGGCCCTGCATCTGTATATAATGGCGAATTAGTCCCAAAACCTGTAGTGACCGAGCACAACAATAACATACCCAACACAGATCAGTCTATGTTACCAGTATCTCCTGGACTTGTCACAAAAATATCACCTACACCTGGTGATGTTGCTTGCAGTAATACATCTTCAGACATATCCTCTTCAACCCCACCGACGTCTGCTGGTATGGTACCCATCAATACCATGACACCTCCTTTGTCGATTGTTGAAAATGGTGTCGATTCTGATAGTCGAGCTTCAGATGTCTTTTGCTGGGGAAGGTCTTCGTCCCCATCTTCAATGGAAAATGGAGTTGCAGGTGATAGTTCAGTGGATAACACTGAATCTAACCACATACAACATTCTCAATACAATGGCCCATGTTATGCCAACAGTGTGGTTAGTGTCGATGCTGCCATTAATACTTCGTCATCATATCCAGAATCCGATATGAGGTCTAATGTCAAAACACTCGATGTTGACACATCTTTGCACATGCAAGGATGTCCAATGAACAGTCAAGAAGGAACGGAGCCGGAAGTGTCCAGCAATCACTGACGGTTTGTTTTCCGTTTCTAGGAGAAGACATTAATCGCTCTAACCTGAGTTTTCTTAGAACGGAAGCATAAAGATACCTAACAGTCTAGAAAATGAGCAAAAAGTTCCCAAGTTAATGTCGTGTGCTTTAAGGTGAACAGAGAGTGGTGTCTTTCGTACTGTAATATTTCAGGTGTGAAGCTACTTCAAATTTCACTTCGCCAAACCGCCGGTGACTAAATTGTAAATATCACTTTAAGACTATCTGGAGTCTTCCTTCAAAAATACAGGGTAATTTATTTATTAAATGAAGCAGAGGCACCTGGATGTTAATTTCGTAATATATCATTCAAACTGCAAAAAAGTGACATATGTGTCAAAGTGTCTTTGATGCTTCAGAGTAAAATATATCTATGACATTTATGGATAATGGTTTGAATCCAAAGATGACTTTGTAAATCGAAGTGAAACTGAATTTATTGTCTGGTATTTACAAATTCTGATCTTCTGATTACTCTAGAGGTTGTGAAGTCTGTATGTTTCTTGCCATAAAGCCACTTCAGAGATTATAGTACTGTTAGAAATGCCTCTTAATGTTGATAAAATTTTACTTATAATGTGATTTAACTTTAATGTCTCTCGCATGAACTGTGCTTTAAGAAACTCACTACTTTTTAGTAAAATATTCGTGAAGCACACATAATTATTTAAATCCCTTTTCTGCTTATTTGTTTAATGGTTCTTTCATGTTATGCCTATAAATTTATTTGCAAATAATATTTAAGGAAACAATTTATAGAATGTAAGGAATCAAATCTTTAATGTAGCTTTATATTAAAGCAGAGAATTGATATACCTAGTTAATAATGTATTCAAAAGCTTTCTAACTGAAATAGTAATTTCAATATTACAGATGACTCTTTATATAAAATTGATAAAATCTGATTACTTGTCGTTATATTAAGATCAAATTTGATTAATAAATAGCTACCTATACCTTTTTTTATTTCATATTTTCCTAAAAACAAATTTTAAAAGTGAAATGAGTGCAAAATTTACATTGTACCCCGACTTTTATCGTTTGATTTATATAGCCTGTTATTGATAATATTTTGATATTTTAAACCTTGTGAAGAATTTTACTAAGTTAATTAATTCTTTAATTTTAACTAATCTTGCTTGAAAGTTTTGAAATCATTTTTAGATGTTTCGTATATTAAATTCACTATATTAAAGAATTATGGCATATTTTCACAAGTTTGACTGCATCCAACATAAGCCTAACTCAGCAATTATATACGGTGCAATTTTTCTTCTAGCCCATTGCAGATGCTGCAATCGGGTTTACACTTTGGCTTCTTCAGCGCTAATAGAAAAATTATATTTCTCGCCAACTTATATGCCTGGCAACAATTACTGTCAAGCTACTGGAAATATACTGTTTTTTTTTATTGACTACTAACTTCAACTACTCTACTGCCGTAGTGAAAATCATCAAAATAAACCTGGTGTTTTTATTGTTTTTTTGTTGTTGTTCTGCATACATTTTGTGCTTCAGAGTTATTATAAATAACGAGCTTCTTAGCTTCATAGTACTATGATCTTCATCAGAGACATAAGTTGGTTCTTGCTTTCTTCTTAGTATGATTCTTGAACGATAAATCTCAATTGTGAATTATGTAAAAAGTGTCACAGTTTTTCCCTGAATCATCTGTTTATGTCTCATAAATACACATTCATGAAAATAAAATTCATTTTGTGCAATATGAATCCGTGTTGTTCTGATTTTAATTTGTCTAGTTTAATATTTTTTTTATTCATAATCGAAATTTTATTTTTATGATGTTGATATATGATTTCACAACTTAATACAATTTTAATACTTTTCCAAAAGTTTAAATTATGTTTCTAGTCTATCTATCCCCTAATTGCGCTTTTATTTTGAAGTATAGGAAGTAATATAAATCATGTACTTTTGTATTCTTCAATTTTATTCATTTACATTAAATCATTTCGTAAACTTGTTATGTTACATTTCGACGAATTTTATTGTTTTTAATAAAACATAAAGTTGTTCGTATATATTTATATCATCACTTGTAATGGATAATAAAATATTTCTAATGAAACAATAAATATTTTTAGATTAAATTTTTGAGGTTTCGTTCATATTAAAATTTCTTAATGGAAAAAAACCCTACTATGATAATAAGCTTATCCATAGAAATATTGACTTCCCTTTACTATTATACTCATTCAGTAATGTCAAAAAATCTATGCTAAGTTTTAGTAATCAGATAATTGCCGTATAGTGTCATGATTGTGAATTTCTCACGTGGTTGTGCATTCTATATGCTAGCCAATAGAATGTACATATTTGAAAATACAGTAACTCTTAGGTGTATTCTCACTCAGCTTTTCACAGGCTTCTATTGTAAAAAAAGACAACATTGTGTAGGTATTCCTTCAGACATCTAGTTTACTTATGGCATTGCATAATTACACTCTATTTTTGTAATATCATTATCACGTAACAAGTGTAATATTTCTTAACAATCTTTCTCCTTTTGTTCCAAAGTCATTGTCATCAATTCATAGGTACTGAATAGCTGAGCGAATCAAATTTTTAAATATTCAAGTCAACCGGCAACAACCATGATGGATTTATTAACATATACCTCTTATACCAAGGAGGAGGATACCTCAGATATGGGGATGAGAAACTTCCAGAATGGCAGTTGGTTCTCACTTTATGATTGGTATAGAAATGATACGAATATAGTTACCTCCCTACCGATGACGAAATTTATCTTCTACAGAAAGGATTGCGTCTTGTCCGATGATGGTTCTTAGGACTCAACCTGAGTTCCCATCAATGCTGTCCTGAGGTCCCTTTTCGCTAGTAAATTTCACTTTCAAATGCCTTACGGCGGAGCAGAGAAATCCTTTGTGGATTTTATTAGAGTATACCTACAGCAATAGCCTTGACTTTTCAGCATACAAGCTATTGAATTTTGCTTTTGAATGTGAAAGCATCTGAAATACAAACATATATATTTCTTTACATGTTTTGTGAGTTGTATATATTAACACTGTTTCCGTCCTATAAATTTTTGTTATCATTAGTATCTGTTAATTTTGTTTTATTTCACTCTTAAATACTATATGTCATATCCTGTTGTTAAAATTAATAATGAACTTGTGATGTCCACTCTACTTTACTTATAAGGTTAAATAACTTCCCTACATTTGTGGCACGTATACTTTAAATTTTCAAATAAGATCAAACCAGCGGGGGACCGAGCTCTGCTCGGAGAAAACAGGTATGGAAGCTAACTCGAAGATTTAAATTTTCAATTGTGATTTATCAAAACAATTCATGCCATCAGAAAATTTGTGAAACCATTGGTGAAAAGATAACCGGTTAAAGTGCACCATTGTAAACTATTCTAAACAAAGTTAGAGTTTGGAAAGGGAACTATTCTATACAAAGGTAAAGATTGAAGGGTGTTGAAGTTCAATATTTTTGACAAGTTTATTTGGAAAACCAAACATATATACATACATAAGAAACATATTATAAACCTATAACAGCATAAACATAAAACTTTATTAGTTCACCATATTGGCTATAGATGGCAGCACGTTACCGCTTGAAACCTATTAGCCATTATGGAGAGCTAATAAAGTTTGAAAATATCTTATCTGTAACTCCGAACTGCTCAACCGTAGCGCTTCAAAACCGGCGCCAATCGACTCCTCGTGGCCAAAAACCCCAGACCCCCAAGTTTACCGGAGTTTATTAAT
>JAPMOQ010026930.1:658803-673307 GCA_026543055.1 Argiope trifasciata | reverse complement strand
ACACACACACACTCATACACAAATGTCTTGGGATAGAATAAAAAATGCTCTGAAAAGTCTTATAAGAATTTTAAAAATATAATCCGCATTTAAAGACCATCGAAAGTTCAAAAGAAAAAAGCAGCAACTTTAAAAGAAAAGCACATTTTTCCCTCTTACCTGTATACGACATTCAAAGATTTCTTTGCTTTATTTTACGTAATCAAATAGCCAAAGGTAAGGGGAAATGTAGATTTAAACAAATAGAAAGATTACTATGGATGTTTCTAAAATCCAGAGCAAACACGGGAACGACTTCCACGTTATTGCATTCGGATACATTGTGTAAAACGAGGACATTATATAACGACGTCATATATAAAGTAACATACGATGTTCTTTTTTGTAAAAAAGTATTTTTTTCAAAGACAAGGGTTGCAACATCTGGTCAAAGGGTTCTTTTGAATGGATAAGAGAACAAACGTTTCAGTAAAAAGAGATAGAGAAAAATAGCAAAATTTTACTTGCGCGAGTTTGAATCTTTTGAATTTTTATCGTTGTTTAAATTCTTATTTTGTCGTAAACGATATATAAAAAAAGTAATATGATTCCATATTAATTTCCACTTTTAAGATTTCTATGGCTTAAAAAAAGTATGCCTGTTTGTTTGTGAAAACTATGACTCGCAATATTAATATACTAGATATATTAAGTTTTGTTCAAGTTATTTCAAAGAGAATTCCAGTATTATGCTGTAATAAAATTTATCAATGATTGAATGAACTCTATGTAACATATCTGTGTTAGTTTGCGTCTGTTCGATAACATTAAAGAAACTAGACAAATCAGTAAAATTTAATATAAAGTTATTGAGAAAAAACTTTGCAGCTAAATAAACAAAAATTGGCTATATAACTGAATTCCAAAAGTTTCACTATTGTTATGAAATATCACAAAAGTCTTTATACCCACAAGAGTTCCGGATTAGAAAAAATCAAAGGAAAGATATTACCTCGAATTTGTTTAATTAATACGGAAAGAGTGAACAAAAGCTAATTATCACTAAATATTAATAAATTAAGAAAATATACAACGTTGAATTTAAAATTTTCCTCTTAGACATTGATAAAAAATTTTTTTAACGTAATTTATATTTTATGTAATCTGATTAAGAATCATGTAATCCATTAAGAACGTATTTTTTTGATATTTGAAGATTTAAGTTTTTAAATGCACACACACACTTAATTTTTTAAAAAAATACGTTTCTGCATTTTTAATTCAAAGCAGTTCTTAAGAGAATATTAGATATTTCAAATTTCAAACTCGTAAGAAGAATTCTTTTGCTTTATAAATATTCAATAATTTTTGATTAGGCAATTTGTTACATATTTTCGAAAAAAATGTTTCGTAGAAATGACAATCTTATAAACATTATATAAATGTCAATCTTTAAATCATTTGAAACAATGGGATCGTAAATTCTTTAATTTTTGATTCGATATATATATTTTTAATTTTGATATTTTTTGTATCGATGTAATATTATTATATTTTAATCATTAGAAATATTATATTTATGCATGAAAATATGAAGCAAAAAGATTCCATTCGTTAGAAGTTATAGGCTAAAAATAGATAGTGTGCAAAAAAGTGTGCTTTTCATTAAATCGAAAATTATTAATTATTATTATTAAATTAAATTTTTCTAAGATAAAAAAAATTCTTCAAAATTTCAAAATAATTATTTTTAATCTTTTTTTTTCAAAATAGTCGACAAGTGAAGCGGAAACACATAATATTTTTTTATTTAAAAAATACACATAAATTGCATCTAAATCAATCTTAAAACGAATTTAATGTTTCATATGTTTAAAGAGTTTTTGTTCTTAGAAGATAGATTTTTTTTCTTGCAACCCAATCAATTTAGTATTTTACTTATATCATATCAGAGCTTTCACTTCAAAGAAAGGGAAAGAAAAACCCAGAAATGCAATACTATCAATACTAATTCATCATTAACATCCTCCAATATGAATGATTGAATGATTAGTACACTTCGAAAACAAGTTTTCTGTCGTCTCACTTATTAGCCGTTCCCTCTTTCCCACTTTTCTAAGAAGCAGAATCAGACGCGAAGCCATACGATGGATACCAAACAACAAGATTAAAAAGAAAAAGCGAAAATTGCCGAAGTTTCAGCAAAGCAAAGGAAAAAAGCCTCTAAAAAACATATTTTCCCTCCTTCGCGATGCTATCACGAAATTCCAAACGATTCCAATAATATAAATCCGTGCCCCTTACCAAAAGCCCCGGCACTGCAGTAATTACTGCCTCTTGTAGAGCTCCCCTCCCCCCTCTCTCGGACACTCCAGCTCCCTCCCTCCGCGACAGAGAACTAACGGCCAGTTTCTGTTCCGCTCGACTGACCACTAGCCAAGGCCACTCCTCCCCCCCTTTCTGTTCGTAGGGGATATATATATATATATATATATATATATCCTTTCCAGGCATCCCGCCTTCATCAACACCTCCCCCCTTCTTCGTTGAAAGGGGGGCGCTGACAACCTGACAGCTGAGCCGCATCCTAATTTCAGGACGGATTTCGGATGTGGCTCTATCGAGGAGGCGAGGGGTCGGCTACTCATTGCATTTAAGCCTTATTTAAAGGTATAATTTAATGGCTCATTTATTATTAATATTAGAAATCGGAATTGAAGGTTAAAAGAATATTACATAAATAATGAAAGTGAACTGAACATTGTTAAAGTCGACTTTAAAATGCCGAAGGGCCTGACAACACCTTAAAATCAAATATAAAATGGATGATTTGGGGCAGAAAAGTGAGATTTGCTCTAAAATTCATCTCAGTACATTCTTTTTTCAACGGGTATATCAAATTTAGATAATAATTTTGGCCGTTGATGGTGCGGTATCTCAAAAACAGAAGCAGTGGCACATGCACTTACATGCACATGCACATACCAGGCATATAGACACATACAAAATATATCACAAATCTCATTATTTTTTTACGTATGAGGTTTTCTATATTTTCAGAATCTAACATTTTCAAGCAGCATTAATTCATTCTCTTTTAAAAATCAATGCTAGTGGATAAATTCATTAAATCTAAATGCTATTTAGATGCGGTTCGTACTCACAGACGTGCACATTGAAATAAAGTAGTAGATTCAACAAAATATAAGTTTAGGAAGTTCTTGAAACAAAACAACTTTCCTGGCTGCTTGGGTTGAAAATGTATGTTGCTTTTAAAGCACAGTGCGGCCAATGTTAAGCAAAAGGTGGGAGGGAAGGGATATTTTTTCAAAATATTTTTTTAAAAAAAATTACACCAAGAGAAAAATTTTGCAAATTATGCTTTTCTGCATCAATTATTTAATTTTGTCTTTGATTTAAAAATACATAATTTTTGGTACATTTTATGTATTTCTTATCTAGTCAATTACCGTCCTTAAAGAATTATCATCGTTAAATGAATACTAACATATAATGGCTTATCGCCATCGTATATATTGGTCATTTAATGGTATTATACTTATTGAAACAAAATAAAGATGTTGCATTACCCAAATATTGCCAAGTCAGAAACGAAGAAGTTTCTCGTTTCTGACCCCTAAGTCAGAAACTAAGTGCCAAGTTTCTCACCAAGGCCGGTAGCCATTGATCTAGTATCCACTGAAAATGTGTAAAGCTTGCTTTCCTACAGAAGGACTTACTTTTCAAGGAAACTGTATTGCAGATGGATGAATAGATGGATTTTGGGATTTAATGGCGCAAGAGCCAAATATGGCTAAACTGCGACAAACATGGTGTTAAAAACGTCACATACAATTCGATTATGCAATTTAAAATTCTCGTCATAAAATGAAATAATTAATTGCATCATTGGTTTTATAAATGCAAATTACATCCCAGAAAGAAATTTTTCAAAAATGTTAGAAGATTAAAATACCAGCGAAATTCAAAAGATGAAAAAGTGAAAAGGGTGAAAAAAATGGTAACTCTTGTAGCAATAAATAACATTTATTTTAAAATAATGTTTTAATAAACACCCGCACCAAAACAAGTGAAAAAAATTATTGTAATCCTTTGATTCGATGTTTAAATTTATCATGAATTCGGGTACTTGAAGATTCACAGGGAATTTTTTTAAGATTAACCCATTTTATTAGACATTCTTGGGAACTTTGTTTAAAACCAGTTTTATGAACTGTGGTGGAATCAATTGAAAGATCCGGAGCAGGTGGAGTTTCATCAATTGCTTCATGGGAGTTGTACTCTGTTGCAATGTCTGATTCTATTTCACTGTCAGTGTTTTGATTGGATTTACTTGTGGTCATGGTTTCAAGTTCAGAGTATTTCATCCATTTTATTAGTTGGTTTAGTTTCAAAGGTCAGCGCAGAGCTAACATTAGAGACCGAAATAGATCTGGAGACTTGTCGAGGTGAAGTCCTCCAGAATTTTGTTTCAGATCTTTTTTATATTTTTTCTTATAAGTAACAGTTTGAAATTTATCTAGGTCCTGTATAATAAAATATGAAGTAATTGAGATATCAGAAGGATCTGGAGGTTTAGGAAGGATGTTAGTGTCAAATGTTTTGGCACTTAGAGGAGATTTTGCTTTCTTTCGTTTCTTCTTAGGGAAGCTAGTTAAAGAAGATTCAGAATCTTTAGATTGAGAAACGGACTGTAAATTGTTTTTCAAAGTCGAAGCTTGGTTTCAATTAGCTTCCGCTTTTTGTGAGTTATTGCTTTTTACAGATTCAAGAGCAGAATGTTTGCAGGAGCAGGTTTTCAAACTTATAATATCTGTATTCTCTTTCTGAGAACCAGTGCACTTTAATGTTGATCTTATGGCAGCACTATAAGAAAAACCAGGTTTGGGTGTTCTGTCTAAAACAATTTTTTTCGCTTCAGCATATGAAATATTTTTCCTAACTTTCAGGCTTTGAATTTCTTTTTCCGTCTTCCATTTAGGACAGTCACGGGAATAAGCAGGATGTGGTCCAGATCAATTTAAACATATAAAGGTCTGAGAGTTATAAACTGAGGTTTCATGATCATCAGCTGAGCATTTGGCACATCGGCGGTAACCGCGACAAGTTCCCTGTGAATGCCCGAATCTCTGACACTTAAAGCAACGCAAAAGATTCTGTACATATGGCTTAATTTTGGATTGTATATATCCGGACGTATAAATTTCGGAAGTTCAGGACTACTGAAATTTAAAATGACATGTTTTGAGGGAATGAATGAATCATTGCGTTTAATTTTTATGCGATGAGCTGCCCAAACTTTTGGGGAATATAATTCGTGAACGAGCTCTGTTTCCGAACAATCGAAAAGATCTAAATTGGAGATGACCCCTCTAGAAAAATTCAGTGTCCAGTGAGGGGTTACCTCAACAGGAAAGTCTCCAAGTTTTGATAATTTCTGCATCGCAGCAATCTGCGTTTTTGATGAGGTTTCAGTAAGAAGATCCCCAGACGGAAGCTTTTTAGTATATTTCACATCACAATAAATGAAAAGATCAGTTTTTGAACAATGAAAGGTGAAACTTTATGAAATGTTTTTGGTGTGTGTAAGATCAGAAATCTAGTATCTTCAGTGATAGGAAAACGTGACAAAGTGCCTGAAAAACCCAAGCAAAAAGGATAAAGAAATTCGGGTCTCAACGGCACCTCCCTTCACTCAGCCCAACAAGGGAAGGCAGCCACCAGCTCTGCCATTCAAAGCCTCGGCGCTTACCTTGATGCTAGCCGGAGCCTATAAGCTAAGAGCAACTTCCAAGAGCGTCTACCACCCTTAACGTAGAGCCTCAGAAGGTAACCCCTTCGCGTGATCCCCTTGAGCAGACCATCTAAATGACCAGGATACCAGTCGATTGATACACGGGGGACCAAAATGCACCACCAGTCTAATGGATCGCCACTCACGGCAAACAAGTGGGAGTATTTGCTGCCCATGAGAAGCAGGAAGCATGCAGAGCAGCGACTGCTTCTCATGGAGAGCTCCCTCACGTAGGGAAAGAAAAATGAAAGCGAAAAGTAGAAATATAAGGGGAGTGTAAACATGAAGGGTGTAAAAATCCCTGGGTACCTCGGAATTGGGACACCCGTACCCACCTATAGTAGGTGAGCCCCTGAGGGGAATTGTATTGCAGAGACATAATGATATGTATATTATAAATTCTGAACAATATTTTCTGTCAGGCACTCAAATTTATTTATTTACATTTTCCAATATTTGTTAATACTTCTGAATGCTTAGAAATTTGAATGCGTTTGATTGTATTAGTAAATGAGAAAAATTCATAAGCTTTAATGGAATTTCTCTGCCAAATTATGATGAAAATAAGCAATGTACCCATTCTTAAAATCAATTGTCTTTGGTTCTTTTTTATTATTTTTTTCGTTGTTAATTTTTTTAATTATTTTTTAATTGTATTAATTTTTCATAATATTTCTAAATATTTACTTTAAAAAATTAACATATTTTTCTCCATTCATCATCGCATCCCTATTTTGGAAAAATTAAAACCGAAGGAAGCATGCACAAAGGCTTGGAGAATTATCTTTGATAAAAATGTTTTTAAAGTTTTGAAATCCATTTTATATCTTTTCCAACAAGAGCAGTAACAATCGAAAAATAATGGCTGAAATTGTATTATTTCACTGAAAGAAAGTTTTAATTTGATCAAATTTATCTACTCATTACTTTTTATAAAATACTTTTGCTGAATTATGATAAAATACTTATCACATTTATTAAAAAGAATGAAATTCATTCATATTAAAAAAATTAATTATTTCTCAAATTTTATCAATTTAATAGTTTATTTCGTCTTCCTTAAAATAAGAATTCTTATTAAAATGACACCTGTGTGTGTATATATTGATAAAGAAAAATCAAAAATCAAAATTTATTCGTTGACTGTTCAGTGAAAAAATTTGAATTGGTTCAGTCACAAATATAGACGCTTTGTTTCAAATTAAAATATGAATACATAGTAACAAAACACAGCCAAAATGTACAGAAAATTACTCTTACTGTAAACAATAATAATAAGCGGACTACACTATTAAGCAGTCGAATAAGATTGCTGTCCCTTCTAAACTGTTTGTACTTCAATAGTAAAAAGAATTCAGATGGGACAACTAAAACTTTCACTCAATCATTCGCTTGATTTCACCTAAATAGACTCCACACGATTGATTCTAGTCTTTTTATAGTTTCGGTAACAAGGCAAGTCCTGATGGAATGATCACTATGATTTCCAAATATTTTGTCTTTCATTTTTGTCACTAGAGTCTCCAAATTCGTCGTCAAGTTGTCAAATCTTTCTCAAATTCGACGCCAATGCTGAGAATCATTGATTTGATATTCATTCAGCAGCTATTACTATATGTGGAGATCGCCCTTCCTTGCCATCCCTTCTTTGCTGTGTAAGGGAGCAAAATTACAAATTCCTATCCAAATACTGATTTTTAACTAATTAAAATAATTAATTAGAAAGATAAAAAAATCATATTTTGCACTTATTAATAATATAAAATTTAAATATACTGATATTTCAGAGAAATTAGATGTAATTCTTTAACAAATAAAACATACATTTAATGAAGGAAAATGGGAAAATGATACTTAATAGTGAATTATCAAGTTTAATAAATTTTAATAAAACGGTAAAATGTAGTTCAATTCTTTTTTCGCAATTCAAACAATTCTTTTATCTCTGAAAGAAACAATTGTAATCTATTGTATATGAAACTGTTCTGAAATATTAAAAAACAAAAATCGAATAAGAAGAACATTATTTTTAAGAATATATTTGATATCACAGTCGTATGGAAAACGAAAGTCTACACACTTTCCAACTATATGATGTCTTTTACTTAGAGAAAGGTGGTTAGCAAAGCTAAATAGTGCCTAAAGCATAATATGAATGTCTCTCCCTTGACTGATACCACTGGCTTAAACATGTAACAAAACACTGG
Source organism: Argiope trifasciata (assembly GCA_026543055.1). Classification (NCBI taxonomy): domain Eukaryota; kingdom Metazoa; phylum Arthropoda; class Arachnida; order Araneae; family Araneidae; genus Argiope; species Argiope trifasciata. Next base: position 665,306 of record JAPMOQ010026930.1, on the reverse strand, counting down.
CATGATATTGCTGTTTCGCAATTCATCAGATTTAGCTTTAAAAAAGACATGAGCCCAGGCTGCATTTACGTTGTAGATCATCTATCGTCGCCTGCAAGATGAGCGATAGATTCTAAAAACAAACGTACTTGATATTTGTTTCATAAATATTAAGATTTTAATATTTTCTTTTTTAATCATTAGAATAAATTTTAAAAAAGAATTCAAAATTTTCTTTTTTAATGATTAGAATAAATTTTAAAAAAGAATTCAAAATATTCTTTTTTAATGCTTAGAATAAATTTTTAAAAAGAATTCCCTTTTCTCATGACTTCCTTTTTCGCACTTATTTACATACAAGAATAGAAAAGATGATCATAAGCAATTTTTAAAAATATAAATAATAATAAAATTAAATTAAAAATTTAAGGCACTTTTTTGTCAAGTCTTTTTCCACGTTTTGCTTAAGTGTAATGCTTCAATAGATACACAAAATATTAATAATTTTAGAAACAATTTAAAACCTTTCTTGGAATTCGCTTTAATAATATAAGCTTGGGAAATATAAATTCTATAAAATGTTGAAATGGTTGAATGTATAAAATAGCCATAAAATAATTTGCCTGATTATAAATATATTTGCAATTAAAATTAAGGAACGAATTGATACTAAATTTCCTCAGTGCTTAAAGTTACACTCATTACTTATATTTGATAATTGTAACGCATACCTGCATGAAATTTGATATCAGAAAGGTCAAGCCTGCAGAAAACTACATGTTGAAATTCGGTATTCTTTTTTAACATAAATACTTCAGGAAATTTTAAACAAATTTTCCTGAATGCAATTCTGACTATCAGTTTCCCAACGAATATATAAAAATCGATAATTCAGGAGCGCAATGAATTAAAATGATACACTTTAGCATGCGATTTTTTTTTTTACTATAAAAAGTTTTCAAATGGATTTTTGATCAAATCTATTTACGATAGACAGTCTTGCTGCTTACTCATTTGCTGCCTTTTTAATTAAAATGGTAACATGGTGAATTTTATCAAATATTTTGTAAATCAAATTATACCCTGATCCTAGGTTTAGATCTAGGTCTGAGATTATAGCCACCTACACATATCTAAGGGACTGGTCCCTCCAAAACTATAATTAATGTGTTATACCAGAGAACGCCTTGCGTAGTAGTGGCATATAATAGTTACGAAATAGTAACCTTTGACGGGAATTTAACACTTTTATTGAAACTATGCGTCATTTTTTGGCGAGTTATTTGGCGATTCATCTCTGGAATCTTTTTAATAGTATCTAAAAATCAAAACTTTGTTTTAAATGCGTTTTTCCAAACAGATTGAAACTAAAATCTGATTCAAAACTACGTTTAAAGACGCCAAATTTTATAAATTCAAGTCATTATGTACATATTTCTGAAAGCTCAGTTCAACAAACAGTTAACTCGTGTTGGAAAATTTTTCAACTATTATTATACTTTCTCTACACTGCTTATATGAGAAAGCAATAAATGAAAACTGATATATGGTTTTTGTATAAATATAATAAATTTGTCGTATTTTTGGTCTGAATGATGTATGAAAAGAATTTGAAAAGGATTATTAGACCTAAGAGGGTATAATATCTATTTTCGAATCATTTCACAGAACGACGAAGATAAAAAGAAAAAATTCTGGAACGTTTGGAATTTTTTTTAAATTCTCGACTAATTTGCTTTCATAGATAAAACTGTGAAGAGCTCACAATGTTGTACTTAATATATACTCAGTGTTCTGCATCTGTAATACATATTTATCCTTTTAAATATTGATAGCCTTAGCATTATGTCCAAAGTATTCTTTGTCTCTATCTTCCTTTCTAAGATTGTCAACGGAGCAGATTGCTGCTCCAAAGAACCTGCAAACGAAACAGTGCCTTCTCAGTAAATGCTTAAATGAAAGGTTCTGCCTCTATAAACTATCAGCCGAAGCCAGCCCGAGCTTTTAAGTCCGTCATCTCGGGGGGTGGCCCACAATTAAAGCATTTCACGCCTTTATCAACTACGTCCCTCGGCCTTTTCCCGAAGATTATCTGCCTACATTAAAAGCAGGTGGCCTAGATTAATAAAGTCCACGACGAAGGGAAGAGGACCATTGTTGTAATAACGGCCGCCTAATAGTTCAGTGTTGGGGGAGAAAGAGAATACACAGTCTATTGTCACACCCGCTCGCCTAATTAAAGGCAGCCTGGATGCTTATTGAGTAGCCCAAGTCCATCTTAATGAGAGTGGCCGTTGTATCATCATCATCAGCGATGGCATCTGTACCTTGTTGTGCCCTCCCTTAAGGGAAGGGGAGGCAGGGAGATTGAAGGGTCAGTTCGGACGGTTAGGAAGTTTCCGAAAGAGGGACACTGAAACGAAGTGAAGAGATCACGCACACAAATAGTTTTCGGATAAGTAATACGGCTGCTGCATGTCCATTAATCTACGTTAGATGCATATATAAATTGCAAAATCTATACATTTTATTGCCTTGAGATTCATTCAGATTTTGAATGCTGCAGAGTTTTATAGGTTTTAGTTGGAAGGAGAATAAAGATGTGTCGTTTATGCGAAATACTATTGAGTATGGAATCTGGTTCATAACAAATTACTGTTTATAGAGAAATCAGCAATGATTTAACTTTTAATGGACTATTTAGATGATATTTATTGATAATTAAATGGTAAAACAGTTAAGAAGTCTATATTTATATGAAAATCTAGCATCAATACATGAAAGCTAGTTCTTCTAAAATGTGAAAAATAAAATATTTAAAATAAATAAGAGGGAATTAATTAAACTGAAAACAGCATATAATATTTTAGTCTCAAATATTTATTAAAAAGGGAGAAACACGATATATGAATTTGAACTTATGTTAATTTAATTTAACATATATCTAAAATTGTTTTATCTTTATAAGCTGTTATTAGAAATTAAAGCTCCATTTACTTAATTTATTTACTGTAATTTAGAACTTCTGACATGCGATGTGAACAATGGAACCAAAAGAATGTTATTTATACTTTAGTTTGTTTCCTGTTACTTAGCTCTATAATAAATATACATTTAAATTTACAAGCGGATAGAAACTTTATTAATTCTATAATTTCACTTTTGGTTAATTTAACTTTGATACTCATTAATCAAACCCTTTTTTAAATGCAATTCTTCTAATATAATAACAAACACATAGCAAATTAATCACTGTTAATTTTTTGTTGTGCAAAATATTAATTTCTGTAATAAAATATTAATAATTGAAGCAGTTTAAAATTGTTATTATCTGGATGGGGATTCGTCAGAAAATTTAAACTTATAAATTTTAAATAATAATGCTTTATCATTATCAAATTCAACAATAAACATTTGAAATTCGAACCAAATATGCAAAAGGATGTTTCATTAGTTCATTACCTTATGGATAAAATACTTAGAATATGAAAATTTAAATTAAAATATAGGTCTAATTCTTAAAATATCTTTAAAACGGTTTTCTAACCGAACTTATAATCAATAAATAATATTCTCGGTTATTTTAAAATGTAAATTTTGCAAATGATTTGAAAATTGCTGAATTTGATACTACCATACACCTTAGTAATTTCTCCGGACAAAACTTTTCTGAACAATGTTTTAACATACTTTTTTATATCTCAAGACTTCAGATTTTGAGAAATAATAAGGTAACAATTGGGTATACTTTGATTCCTCTCTAAAGATTCAAAAATGCTCGAACTTATCACTAAATTAATCTATATAAATAAGAATGAATGTTTGTATGTCTCTTATACCTTCCTAAACCATTTATCCGATTGCGATGAAACTTGGGCAGCTTATTGCTTACAACTAGGGAATGGTTATAGGCATAATACAATTATCTAGAATAATTTTTTAAAAATTGGATCTCAACCGCATTTATTTACCAAGGATTAATCTCCAAATAACTCGCTGAGGAGACAATAAATTCAGTAGAAATGCTAAATCCAAGTTAAAGGCTAATATTTTGTAGTTGTAGAACATAAATTTCAAGCAAGTCATTTTCAGAGGTAACAACTTTATTACAGATTATGCGAGAAAATTTTGAAAAGATCAATCTTGGGAATTTTAAAATTTTAGTAAAATGTTAGCATTTTTAGCAGTAGCTTCCAAAAATATTTTAGTACAAATAATTTTGCACTATTTTTATTTCCGAAAAATTATCTTTTTAACTATATTAACGGTTTTATGGTATAAATATATTTTCCATGTTTAATCAATTTGAAAAGAAAATATTTTAATCAAATTTTATTAAATCAAACTTGAGAATTTCGAACGAATATTTAACGAATCAAGAGATACAATAAATAGTTTCTTCCATTAAAATTCTGAAAGAACACCAAGCTTTACAATTCTAAAAGAATACAAAATTCCAATAAAAAAAAAGAATATTTTGTTCGTATTTTATATACTTTCAAATCTCTTTCGATTAAACTTTGCCAAATTATTGATTGATTGTACTTAATATTATTTTTCGGTGGCAGCAAAGCACCGGGTATCAGCTAGTTACTAAATAACCTTAGATTTCTTTAGTCATTGTGACGACTGATTTTCTATATTATTTATCAAGTCGAAATAATTCAAATATATAATTTTTCTATATAAATCATTATTATGCTGGAAAGACACTTTTACAGAAAATTCAAATGCATAAACCTAAAGCGGTATTAATTAATTCAGAAATTAATATTAAATCCTTTTTTCTCGAAAATAACATGCATTGCATTATTTCTGTTTTTAAAATTTTAGTTGCCAAAATACTAAAGTCAATATCTTTATGTATCAGTTACCTAAATTAATAAAGGAATAAGAAATTTAAAATATTCTTAAGTGGTTAAATTTAAATCGATTGTTATCTCTCGTAAAATAAATATATATTTTACTTGGAAAATTCTCAATATTAACAATAATAAAGAACATTTCTACATAAGGAATAAAATGTTGAAATTTAAGAAATACTATGAAATCAGAGCATGTCCGATTATATATTATTTCACTGTGTTCAAACTCTTGCATGGATTAGAATAGAAATATTAATTGCAAGATCAAGAAAATAACAGAATTAAAAAATAACAGAATATAGCCGACCGATACCGGATTTGATATTTTTGAATTTAAAAAAAGAAAAAAAAGTCTTTATCTATGTATTTTAGAATTGAATCTATTTAGTTGCAACTGATATAAAAACAAAACAACATTAAGTAATAGAAATGAAGCGAGCACATATTTTGAACCAAAGATAGGTGGCCTGCGTTTGATAAAAATGAAAAAAAAAATGTATAGAAGAGGAAGGTTGGCGCCATAAGCATAAAATGGCTAAGGAATTGCACATATAAATTGAATTCTATCCTCTATAAAGAAAGTTTGAAAGATTATGTTCCAATCTAAGTAATGAGTAGTTCAAATCTGCATCCCAATTTATATAATATTGTTAAAAAACCCATATAATCCATAAGAGAAATAAAATGAGCACATGGTTTCAAATTATTGTGCATTCTACCAGATTACCACCCATTCTTCAAAGATTTGCATGACTAAACGAAAGTATACGTCCTTTAACATCAAATACATAGAATGATAGTGAAAGTCATGATTTGGAAGAATGCATTGACTGAATGTGTTTCAATTTAAATTCCAATTTTTTAAAAAATTATTTTACATTTAATATTTTTGACTTTCTGCCTTTGTTTTATCTGCATATATGAGTAATCTCTGTTGTTGTTTCTTATGACAATTGTCATTGACAAGCCCACTGGTGAAGTCTGTGATTTTAATCCTAGGGAGCAATCAATAGCATCATTTATTTTCTTGGCTGCTTATGCGTCACAACCCTTTTTATAGGGTGTAAAATTTATATATTTCATTCCCTCGTCTACAGGAAAATGACAAATACACACACACACACACACACAATCACCTGCACAACCTCTTTTTACAGACGGCCTTTTTCATACACCTCACAGATAAAACACAGGAAAAGAGCGCCCACATCCGAACCAGGACTCAAATCCAGGAAGACATGATCTTGCAGGATATGCTTTACCCTTGAGCCAGGGCACCGGTCACAAATAATCGCTTTGTATTGTTACTATTCATAGATTAAATAAAGCCTTTCTATAATTATAGAAATTGGTTTTTTAAAGCGCATTTTAATAAAACCTTTTATCGCATTTTTAATGTCTACTGACCTACATTAAATAGTTTCTGTCTTCCTACAATTATTCTTCTGCGATATTTTTAAATATATGGATTTATTTATAAAAGTATTGAAGTTTAAATATAAGATTTTAGAAACCAAAGTATTAAATTTGTGTAGCAAACAACACTTAGTTGATTATACAGATTATTTAAAAATATTTATTTCTATCATAATCAGTCAGTTTTTCAAAACGTTAAAAAATTTTGAATTAAAGCCGACATTTTAATTTTATTTCTACAAC
>JAPMOQ010026930.1:625182-658793 GCA_026543055.1 Argiope trifasciata | reverse complement strand
ATATTTATCAAGCAAATCTATAAGAAAACTAACTCGGTTAGACTTACTTATATTAACTGCACTCATTTCCTTGGATTCTGGATCTTTTTATCCTTTTTAACAATTAATAACATTGACTTTTAATTATCCTAAGCAACGATCATTTTATTATAAGTACTTCTTTTGATATTCTTGCCCTTAGTGAACTGCAACGACATTTTCCGAGGTTTCTTTGAGACTTCAAATGGCGCATAAGAAGCATTGAAACTCTTTGATTTAATAACGTGTAATTTTCGCAAACAGGCAAAAAAACGCCATCTTCTTCATAGGTATAATTTGCTGCAAATATACCCTTATTAAGAAAATAATACAATTATTTTGCAACGTTCGATAATATATCCTGAGATATAAAAAAAAAATTTTCATTCCCTCCCTCCTGAAAGTAATTATAGCAAAATTTTAGCTTTCCGAACGAATCTCTCTTTCTCTACCTAAGAATAAAACGGAAATTGCATTTTTGTATTTTTGCTAATTACACCTTAATGTTAAAAACGGTGAAAAAAATTAAGAAGAGGAAATCCAAAGCATACTCACACTAGCATACATACCACAGTGATGCTAGTTCAATTAAAGAAATAAAGTGAAAATATTATGTATCGTTTCGATACTAATGGAAAAGACGGGCCAGAAGTGTGTATTAATACGTTTGGAGGAGGATGCTTTTAGAAAAAAAAAATAACGTTTAGAAATTAGAAAGGCACAGAGAAGATTTCTTCCTACTAATTAAGCCTTAATTGAGAGATAAATATTCAGCTCGCGAGGTTTTTTCCTTCCTTATTCAATTCAAGAAAGACGCAAAGCGTTTCGAAATTCCTTTTTTAAAAAATGTAAAGGAAACTCACAAACGTAGCAGCAGCAGCAGTATTCTACAGCAAATAGCTTGCTAATTGAAATCTAACATTTCAGTTGCGGATTTCAGGAGAGAAAAAAAACATACAAGCATACATGCTAATTCGGAGTGTTAGAAAAAAAAAGTAATTTTGAAATTATGTATATCTTTAAATTATCAGCTGCAGAACAAATATACAGTTTAGTAAATATTTACCGTTCCTTTGCGTAAGTTTTAGAAAATTGTTTACTGAAGGATTTGGGGGGCCTTACCGTCTTAATGAGAGCAATTAGTATATCCACCTTCGTTAATTAGCTAATACTTTCGCAGTTCTTTCAAATGCACATAAACAAATAGAAGAGCGTTTAATTAAAACATAATCTTAGAAAACGTTAAATCTCGATATAAGTTCAAATACGAATGCATATTTATAATACGGGGATTTCTTTGCGTTCTTGTTTCCAATGCATTTTTTCGCAAAAATTTGGCTTTAGTGATGACAGTAAATAAAAGCGCACGCTGAGACGCTACTTACTTTTCAATTACTTTGCTCGAAACTCGATTCTTTTGGTACATTATTCAAATATTTTGTGAAAGTCTCGATTGAAGTTTCGCTGTTTTTGTTCGCGCTGTTGCTGCCTGAAAAGCAGATGGTTTGCGGCAATTTTTGAATCGGAAGGTTTTAAATCGCTAAATTGCTATTCAATATCTCTTCAATTTTGTGGAATAAAACTTTTAGTTTTTTTTTAATGCGCTTTTGTTTTCTCCTTTTAAAAATACTTGTTGCTGGAAAATCATTTTATTTTAAGACTCATAATTTATTTTTAAAAGCTTTTTAAACTTTCAGTAGAGATCCATTCACATTATGTATTTTCTTTCTGAAAATTCGAATTTCGCATCTTTTAAGCTGCTTTGTTATTTGATATCATTGAAAGGAACTGGATGATACCGCTTAAATCTTTACAAGCTTTGATGCACTTCTTTATATCTTTGAAATTACGAATAGTATCGAAAAAAGGAACTTAGTAATTGAATTGCCTTAGATAAAATTAAGACTAAGGCTAAGACACAATTCACTCTCTAAATTTCCAAACATCGTCTTCAATTTTGCCCGTTTACCGAAATTGACTTAAATCTTGTATATATGATTAGACTTGTATTTGATATATTAACATTTTAAATATTGAAAGAGGGTGCTTAAGGTATTTTTATACAATTAGAAAAAGGTATATTCACACAAAAAAGGTAACCGTGTCCGGAGCTGTCTTAGAACGGCCGAAGAGACATACAGACGTTTGGAATTACCGTCGTCACAACAGTAGGGAGATGAGAATTAAAACTGAATCGTAATGGTCATTATAAATTACAATACAACCCCTCCCAATGTGATAAACCTCGTCATATAAGTGGAGGTAACTTGACTCCACAACCTTAATCCAGTCACCCGAAAAACGAAAAGTAACTACTACTCCGAAAATTTTATTTAATACCTACCAGCCACCTTTGGCGTCTAGCTGGCTTGCCATGAGTAACTCATTCTAAAATTCTCAACTAAATACTTACGTACCTTGCACTCTTTGTAACTTATCAGTCAAATATATTTAAACTTCAAACTCCGATAGTCACGTAACTCGTATTATTATAAAAGCCTTGCGATCATTTGTTCCTTTTAGTATATATCTCTCCGATATTCAATCAGCTGTTGTAGAATCATTTGGAAAATATCGCATCTAATATTTACTCCATAACATTACGCTACCGTCTCAACACATGCATCACACTTTCATAGGGGTAATTTGCAATAAGAGTTAATTTAATAATTTCATTTGAGTTTTTGTCAAAGTAACGGCAAAGCACTTGTACAGTCTTAACGTGTTCTTGCAGTTAAATTCTACTTTCATTTTATAAGAAAGTAATAGTCAAAAAATACAGTCACAGTATATTTTTAAAAAAATTCATTAAAATAGAAACTGAATTTATAGGTTAAAACATTGTTATCAATGAAAAAAATCCTTTTTAAGAGGATTTAAAAAATGGTTTTGTGTTGTAATATTTTCTGAAATTATCGCAGAAAAATTCTTAGGAATTCTGTTAGCTTAATTTTAATTAATTAAAGTTTCAAATAAAATCAGTCAAGGTATACTTTTTTATCCTCCAAAGTAAATATGTACATTCCAAGTGTTGTATCACTAAATCATATAGCCTGGCATGTAGATCACACACACACACATATATGCTTTCATTTACACAAACACGTATTCATTTGATTATCAGCCTTGGAGTAATTCCGAACATTGATTGGCCTGAAATTAGTATATTTTTTAAGCTAGGTGGACGAAAAAAATCTAAAAGAACACTTTTTAATAATAATATTCTTTTATTTTTAAAAATCAATCAGTTTTAATGATTTAATTAGAAGATTGATTAAAGTAGCAACCTTTATTTAAAATATTAATAAAAATATTTTGTAAAATATGGTTTATAGAGCAAACTATGAAGAAATCTCAAACTCATTATTCTTTAATGCATTGTTTGATTCAAGCTACATAAAATATAATTATTTACTTCATTTAGACCAAGCTAACAGCATTAAACAATATGTATGAATATTACTAATATTTTACAAATTGGCCATTGGGTCGAAATTTGAATGCATATCCAGTCTAAATTCAATCAGGTTTACCGTAAATAAAAAAGATTTTTTAAGTTAATTATTTAGATATTGCAAACGATTATAGAAACATTTTCTTTGCATTTATTTTTTTAGTAACTATCATATTTTATATTTATTTTATTTTATCAAATCACGTGCTGAAATTTACATTTTTTTAGACTGAATTTTAAATAATAGTTAATTTTTTTAAAGATTTGAACTTGCTTCTATATGATGGCAACAAGCTAAAAAACTTAATTTTTTCCCCCTTGACGTGCTCTTGCTGATTAAGTTTTATTGTTTTGTCTCAAATATATTGTTGAAAAACATAGTTAAAATATTTCTTTAAAAATTCATTAAAAATAGAAGCTTCAGTTATATGTTAAAACATTGACACCATTAGAAAGCTATTTTTTAATCTTTAAATTGATGTAAAATTCATGTTTGTGTGATAGTATTTTCGGAAGTTATAGCTGAAAACGTCGAAATTTCGCTTAATTTTTAATTAATTCAAATTCGAATTAAAAATTCGAAAAAAGTTCTCCGAGGTGCACATTCCCGACTTCCAAGGTATACATGTAACAAATCTGATTGCTGTAGGTCCAACAGTCTGGCCTGTAGAGCGCTATGTTGGTTTTCCCATACGAACACTTTTTTCTTTTTGGATTTGATATAGCTGAATTATGAAATATTATACCACGGAGCATAACACTATTGCAAGGGCAGGTAAAAAAGGCCTTTATCTACAGAAATCTTAGAAACCACAGGAGTGATACTGTTCTTTTCCTTTTATTAAAACAGTTTTTAAAAGATTTTAATGCGGTAAACGATTTTTAATTTGATGCTTATACATTAAGCTTAATTTAACAGGTAAGGAAATTAAGCTTAATTAAATAACGTTACTTCCATATCTTACAAGGAATGGCCATACAGGCATAAATTATCGTTATATTTGATTTAGAGCATAAAGACACTGATATCAATTTTATAAAAACCACGAAACCAAAATATTTATCAATCGATGTTATCATATCCAATCTTTGTAAGACTATTTTAAGAAATAAAAAGATCATAAAAACCCTTCTCTATCTAAAGAATCTCATATAAATATTTAATAAATATATTTAATTAAATATTTTTGAATTAATTAATATTTTTGAAGAGTTTATTGACAGTATTTCCTCAAAGGTATACGTACTTTTATAAGCTTATATCTCCTCCCCCTTTCCGCTTTAAATTAAAAAGCCATCACCAGCGGAAAAACTTCAAGGAACTTTATTTTAAGTATACCAAAAACTGACTATCACCGTCATAACAACTCTTAGAAATTCAATAAATCAAAATAATTCTTTTATAGCGCATAAGCAGAAATTTAAAAATTTATCAGCCAATCGCTGTTGAATAAGACAAATGATCGTTCAAACGTTAATAAAATAAATAAATCTTAAAGATCAGAAGAGGCTTTGTCTCGGCACTGATTCTGTAAAAGTGTCTTTTTAGCTAGTATCAAAGGGAGAATGAAAAACTAGCTTCAAGGAAGAAAAGGAAGGAAGACGAGTTTGTTTGCGAAATACATTTTTTAATTACTTTTCATAGAAGAAAAAGTTTTTTTTTCATCCTTCTAATTGCATTAAATTGAAAAACTTTCAAACAAATGATTTCGGAAATGTGTCAAGAAAGTTTTAAATCCCTCAAACAATAATAATGGAGTAGTTTTTTTTTTAATTCTTTTTTACTTCTTATGTAAAGTTTGTTCGAAATAAAAGATTTGCTTTCAAATAACTAATTCCGCATTGTTCATTATTTTTTTTCTCTTTTATTATAATTCTATAAGTAACCTTTTTAATTGTCTTGATTTTGGAGAATTTAATTTTGTATTTAATGTATATTTTTGAATTTAACTTCAACCATAATGCAAAAATATATATATATATATATATATATATATATACTATTTTAAAAATATTCTATCTAAATTTTTACAAAGTTTGCAGTATCTATTATAAAATACGGTAGAAGAGCTCATTTGCCTTTCTTTATTTAATTCCAAAATATTATGATGTTACATGGAAAATCTTTCGTAAAACGTTATATTGCAATGTAGCAAAAGAAATTTTATGTTAATGTTACTTAGAAAATCATTTGAATTTGCTGAATTTAATGGAAATTGTCCTGAAATTAATCATTCGTAAAATGCTGTATTGTAATATAGCAAAAGAAATTTGAAATAACCATTCACTTTTCTTTTCAATTTTTATTATTATTATATGGACGTGTTTTCATTCATCCATTTAATTCATTTTCTTCAAATGCCTCTGTTTTGTACTTAATTTATTTGTAATTTTTTTCTTAAGGTATATTTTGAAATCAATAGATATACATATTAAATCATATTGATTATTTTATTTTTATCATTTATTTGACAATTCGTAAAATGAATTAAATATTCTTAAAAAATCCCTGATACTGAATTTTACCGATTTAGCATTCCGTTTTTTTTTTCAATAATTATATTTATTTTTAATTAAAAATTTTGAAAACCCTAACTTTAAATTTTAATTGAAGAATGAATTAATATTGAGTCTCTTCTTCACTATATTACCATGAACATTTCTAAATCATTCTGAAACTCTGAAAATAGTGTGTATATTTATTTTTTATGATAGTGTGTATATTTATCTTTTATTATATTATATTTAGTGTGTATATTTATTTATTATATCAGGCTATCTAGTAAAAAATGAAAAAGAACATTTATCGTGATATATTGCAAAAAAATCGTTAGTGATGGGATGAACAATAATCTTGTCAGAGAGGGAATTTGTTCATTTCACTTAATTTAAATTAAAAATATTTTAAATGCATTTAATGTGGTAATTTTTTTACCACTTCTTCAAATTATTTTGCCTCTGAAATGTATTGAAAGCAGTTTTAAGAACAAAATAGAATATCTTGAAAAAGACCTTGCTTTATCTTACTTTATTTTTGAATTTTGTATAATACTTTAAATGAATAATTTTTTAAATTAAGGAATGGCTTTTTTTAATTCTGTTAAAATTATCTTTTTAATCCTATAACTATATTGTAAGCGAATAAGTTTCAAAAAAATAATTAACCACCTGTAATAGTGCTCGAATGATTTACCTTTAATGATTCTAATTAATTTTCTAAGTATTTTTTTACTAACCTTTCCTATAGAACCCCAAAATGTGGGAACCGTCCAATATTTCTGCTGCTTAAATAATCTTTTAATCTGCTCTTTCAATTTTATAACAAAAAGGCCAGCTAAATTATTTACTTAAAAGCCTTTTATTTACTTAATTCATTTATAAATGCTTCTATATAATTATAGTCGTATGTTTGGAAAATTGGATATATCAGTTTGAAAACAATAATTGATCATTTATTTTAACACCATTCTCGAAATTTGATTCATTTTTTGCTGAAATAGTTTGTTTACTTTTAGCTAAAGTGCTGTAACAAGTACATTCATACATTTTTCTTTTCTGATTCAACTAGAAATTATGAATTCGATTCAAATTATCTTTTTGAAACTTTCTTGCATTTCAAAGCAATCCGTTTCAGAACAATAAGATAAAATGAAGTTTTGCTTCAATTCACGCTATGATAGTGTTTACATTATTATGTCAATTATTTTCATAGCATTTTATTTTTCTAATTTTAATTTTAAATACGATTTCCAGTATATTTTTGAAAAATTTCATACATTACAAGATATCCAAGAGTCATAATTCGATTGTAAGCCTCCACCGCGTCAAATTTATCCTGTTTCCCACATTCTTTTCTTTTTTTTCTCTGTAGTCAAATTCATTTTTTTATATACTCATTTTTATTTTTACCTTGTTTTTGATTTATTTTCAAAGTACTACTAAAATATGATCTTAGAACCTGAAACTATCTTTGCTATTTCATAAGTAATCCTTTAATAAATAGCTTATTTAATCTCCGATCATAATTCTTAAATTAATTTTATAATCTAATTCAATTACAATTCTTTGAATTCGAAGGTAATTGGCTTTTTGAAAAATTTTATGCATTTCAAGATGATTCATATCAAAGAAACTATTTAATCATTTACAATAGCCATCAATATCGGTTTTCCTTTTTATCGCACTAAACCTTTAATAGTTTCTTTCTTTATTTTCATTTATTTCTTGCTACGACGGTTTCCAAACTGCTACTAAAATACAATCCCACAACCTGGGAACTGTCCTACATTTCTATTGCTTAACTAATCCTTTCATCAATTGCCCATTCCGTCCTTTACCATAAAAGCCCTCCAAACCATTTCCATCCTAACCGTCCAATAACCAATAGGACGAATAAACGCGCCCGGTCAAGCCTTTATTCCCGACTAACCTAATACAAAGTCGTCGGCTAATAGTCGGCCTTCCGTATATTAATCGCAGCAGCGACATTTCGAACCTTTTGCCGTCCCTTTTGAGCGTCCGTAATCATAATCAATGACCGCCGAGTCAATAATAACTCAAAACGCGTTTATGATTCTCTTTAAAGCCGGACTAATGGCGACCATTTGAAAGCCCCTCCCCAGAGGAGCATCATTAGCCAGTACTTGGATGACCCTGTCCTTGGGAATGGATGGTGAGCAATCCATGGGGCAATCCTTCATCGGGTTCTCTCTCGCGTTGGGGGGAAGAAAAGGGGGCGGCCAGGCAAAGCGTTTTAGATTGGATGTGGGGGGCTGAGGATATATTGCTCCGCTTGGGGGGGGGACAAATAGATTGGGTAACATAGAAAGAGAGGGTGGTTTAAAGAGGGGAGAGGGTCGGATGAGGTCTGAGGAGAGTATTGGACACTCCGAAGGGTTAGTTGGAAGGAACAAGAAACGGGAAGTGTGTAGTATGGAACTTGATCTGCGCAATTAGGTTGGGCTAAAAGATTTGTATTCGACGAAAATTTGTGAGGGGATATTAAGATGGCCTTATAAAGAAGAAAAATGGGATTTCATGAAAAATCTTTAAAATTCAAAGTTGTAGCAATAGTATTTTTCTTTATAAATGGTTTCTTTGCTAACTTTATGGTCACACATTCCTAATTGATACGGTTGAGCAAAATGGTAGATAGAAGAACGAAGTTCAATTGATAGCTGATTATATAAAAAAAAATCAACATGCTCGCCAAAGAGTGGATAACTTATAATGGATTCTCACAAACAAGAAGCAAGAACTAAATCGCACTGCTGTCACTGTAGCATGACTGATAATATGAATAATACAAAATTCTATCGTAAATTGACAAAAATACTGACAATTATTGATTTTATTAGACAAAATTTTGGCTGGAAAAGTGTAAGAAAATAAATCTACGAGATATTTCATTCGCAGTTTTTCTTGCGTTATTCTTTTTCTTTTCCTTCATAGCATGTAATTGGTCATAAAATATAAATAAACCTGGGAATATTTCAGTTTTTTGCAATATTTTTACTCATAATCCCAGATTTCTGCAAAAAAAAATCAAGATTTTGTACAAAGGATAAAGTCACTTCCTTACTTTTTAAACTGAAATAAAGAAGAAAAATGTTGTTGTTTTTTTCATGTGCATATATTATTATTTCCTTAACAATATATAGTTTCAAATAAAAAAAAAACTAATCATTTCACATTTTTAAAATTAACTAAATATTTTTTAACACATTTGTGAGCTCTTAATCAACAATGATTGGATTTCATGAATCTGCTTTGATCTTTCATCATTATTATGTCGGTGACCTAGGGTTAAGTTTTTGTTTTAAATTTAAACTAAACGGTTGATTATTTTGGAGAAATAAGTCTAAAAACAAAATTTGTAAGTTTGAATAATTTTATATTTATTCATTTATTTTATGTGCGTGTATATATATTTATTCATTTATTTTATGTGCGTATATATTTATTTATTTATTTTATGTGTGTATGTGTATTTATTCATTTTTTTACCTATATGTGTGTCGGTATATGTGTTCGTGTGTGTGTATACATGTGTGTGATACACGTTCGCCTATATGTGTGTGATACACGTGCGCATACACATCTTTGCCCTAATACCCTATGTGTGTTAGTGCAAAGAAATTGAAACTAAAAAATGTAAACTGAAGAAGAAAAAAAATTAACAGATAGTACAAAATTAAAAGAATTACAGAGCCGAAACTGACAGGAATTTTATCTCATCATGGTATCATTACTTGCAGTTTTATTTTGTTGAGATATATTCATCACAGTAAATTTTCAGCAAAATTTTTCATAAAATGACAATGATTTTATATGATTTCCAACGACGTGATTCTCTTGGTTATTAACAGTAGAAATAGCAAATGAAATTCTGATCAACTACATTTTTGAATCTCCGTTTTATTTACTAAACATAATTGATGATTTTAAAGTGTAGTATATAATCTGAAATTTAGAAAACAGAATGTAGAAAACTGAAAAGCTAAAATTTTAATGCTCCAGGTAAGATTTCTTTGACAGCTTTAGTAACTGTCGACTTAATAACACGGTTGAATTATTTTGGTTTGAACTATTAAATGGTGAATCCTTTGGTCTATATTTGGTTAAATTGTCGATTCAATATTTAGTTGAATACTCTTAATTTATGAAAGCATAAAAAATATGAAAATTTCTTCAACATCTGACCACAATTATTAATTTATTCATTGCAATAAAATCATGTCAGATTTTCTAAGATTCATAATATAAGTTTAGTTTAGATTTATTAACGTTCTGTTGCAAAGCAATATTTGGCTATTTTGTGACTGACTTCGTAATTTTGAACCTGGGTCGATTCATCATTTAATGATCTGTGTAAAGAATTCAAATAACTATAAATAATGAAACTATAATAATAAATCTGAATAACTATAAATCTGAAAATCAACATACAGAGGCTGTTGTAAAGCTATCTGTTTTACGGGGTCGCTAATTTGTCGAGTTTTAAATATACAGTTTTTTTGTTTGTTTTGTTTTATTTTTTTATAACTAAGTAATTCGTAATTCATTTTTTATAATTGCTTTAAAGTATAAGAAATTTAAAAAAATGCTTGTCAATTAAACAAAAAGTATTAGATAATAATCTGAAAAATGTCCCTTATAAAGACCCCAAAACAACTAGCAAAACTAAACAACCCACACATTTAAACAAAATCGTTTCGGGCGTCACACAAACGGGGTTTCAATTAAATCTTCGTTTGCGCCATCAGATCAGAGAACCTACTTTCTTTTTATATCACCGCAATCGTTATCCTTTCCATTCCGCGTGACTTTAAGAGCTTGTCACAGAAAATTCGAAACAGAAATTGGGAAAATCATCTCTCCCACATACTTCACCCCGCATACACTCGAAGCTTTCCTGCATCGCATTTCTAAAATGAATTGAACGCTATCTCCTCCGAGTTTGGGGCCGTCGCAAGGAGTGAAAGCCTAGAAATTGGTCTAGGGGTTGGGGGGCTGGAAAGGGAAGGTGGTCCGGAGGGGATTAGTCCCCCTTTTATCGCGTGTGCAAAGAAATGACTCTGTCATAATATTCGATGGGAGACACATTGAGAACACAGACGGTTAACTTGCAAGGGGTCGTTGAAAAAGTGACAGAAAGAGCATTAGATTTTGTTTCTTCGGTCGTAGAACAGCCGATTATTGCTTCTGGTGTTTTATGTTCCATGTTTTTGAGTAAAGAATAGGATTTTTCTCCGAACTTACCACCCAGAAGAACATGCCGAAACTCGACTACATATGTAATATTGTTTTCAGTAAAAATCCATTCGATAAACAAAAAAGATAATTAGAAAAAATAGTTTTTGTGTTTGTTATCTCTAGTTTTAATTTACCTCTTCTTTTTTTTATCCTTCAAAATAGCAAATATGAAGTGATATAGCTTAATTATGTCATTGCTGCATTCATGCCGTAGAAAAGTGTATCATGTGCATGTGATATCATGATATGATTTTATCTGTTAAAGAAGTTAGGAATTCTAAAAAAATCACCGGGTATTTTATATAAAAAAATTCTATTAATATCTTATTTCAGAAAAAGCGTACGTACGTCTAGCAAGAAATAAAACGAATTTGTAATATCAAAAAATATATTAAGTTAATAGTAGAACGAAATGAAATGAATTAGTAATTAATTGATTCGGAAGATACGATGCATCTTAAATCAATAATTGAAGATATTTTTATTAAAAAATATTTCCACAAAATAAATGAAGGCCTTTCTGTTATTGATAGAGTGAAAAATAGTACCGCCTGATTTTCACAGTGAAAAATAGTGTAATTTCTACTTTGTACTTTTTTTTCTTGCTAATGATGTCATATTTTTGTTCCTTATTTTATTCTTTACCCTTTCTTATTTTCAACAATTTTTTTTTCTTTCTTATAAGAAATTTTCGTTTAATTTGTAGAAAAATCATCATTTTCAATGATCTATGCTGAGATTTGGTTTTTATCAGATGAAAACTGATTTCACTCTTTTATTATTTTTTTGTCATTCTTAAGTCAGATATTGTGGCTATATTTTAAAAAAATTAATAAAAAAAAACCTATGACTCAGTTTGGTTATAGCTATTCAACACGGTTTTTTTTTGTATCTTTTCATTGTTTTTTAATGATATATCATTTTATACTTATGAAAATTAGCAAGTGAGCATTTGTGTACAGCAGGAGGATGTGTCAATTTTTTTTATCAGTTTAAGAACGTTTTAAGATCTTTGTTTAGTCCTTGTTTGCAACAAAACTTATTTTATTCCATTTATAGAATGCATGGAACATGAAAGAAAAAAGATAGGCTAGTATAGAAATGCAAATTCCCGAGTATCATGAAAATACCATATGTACAGGAGAGAGGGGCTGAAAGATCGTTAAAAAAATTTGTGTAGATCAGACACACAGAAATAAGTCGTTTTCCGAACAGCAAAGATCGAAATGCAAGAGATATTTAAGACTGTAAATTCATTGTTTGTGAATTAAGTTAAAAAAAAGAATATATAATATAAAACACGTTGTGAAATACAAATACACAATGGTCCATTAAATATACAATAAAGAGGTAATGGATCACTATTTGCAGTTGCACTATAATCCAATTTCATGAATAACATCATTGTAAGTCGTTGAAGCTTGACAGACACGATAACGAAAAGTTGAATGTATTATTAGCAACAAACCATTGATGTTCTTAAAAGAGTTGTACATTAGCCTCTTGAAATGATACACGCAACTCATACTGCTAATCCTGCAATTTGGTAATACTTGATCTTGTATAATGACTAATTTCTTCTATCTTTGCATAAAAAAATTGATTGATCTAATGAATAAATCTCATGAATAATCTAATCTGTATAATATTATATTATCCTGATAACTAAAGTATCAGGTACACAAATCTGATACAGACGATAAGTATCAAGTACTTGTCTTCGATTCTCAGACTCAATAGATGCAGATAAATTATCTCCCCTACTTTGCTCGGTTTTGGTAGAGTGATACTATAACGATGCAAAGTATCAGTGGATGCCGTAATTGCTATCAACCGTTCTGCCTCGATGGCTCTATTAGCAAGCTTTGTATTTTTTTAACTACCTATTTATTTATATATTATTTCTTAGCATCATCAAGAATAAAAATATGTCAAATTAGGTTTTTTTAATATTTTTTATATTTATCAAATACACATGGTCTATAGGATTTTCTATCAATAAATAAGTTAAGGTTACCTTAAAAAATTTTGTGATAAATATATCAATCAAAGAACAAGTAAATATTAGCAACGGAACACAAATAAAATTGTTTTGCAAGGGTACAATTTCATCAAGTGTAGTTTGTTCCTTTGTGCGAAGTAGAGTTGCTCAAACAAAGTACTAAAAATGACAATAAATGTAATTACTTTTTAACAACGTTTGAAAAAATAAGGTTAACTTTACAATTAACAACTAAATCTACAAATAATAAAATAATCTGGGCGTAGATAGCAATCTATAAAATTAAATTACTTTTTGTTTGTTTAGTTTGTTTAATTCATATGAGAAAGCGATCAGTTACTATTTAACAGAAAAAAATATTAAATAGATCAATATTAATCATTATATAGCATGAAAAACTAAGTGTTAATTCAATTCTTAATAACAATGAATAAAAAAAAAATTATGCTCAATAAGAAATCTTATCCAGATTCTAAAATTTTAATCAAGATAATTTAGAAATTTTAATCATTAATTTCAATAAAAAGAAATTTTAATCAAGATAATTTACGATTCCCAAAATTTCAACAGAATAACGAGGGAAAATGAAAATTCCTTGAAATTAGAGCCAAGCAAATAGTGGGAACTTTTATAGCTGTTATATGAAACTTGTTTAAAGATGAGGTTTCCTTCCAAGTAACTGATATATCATTTATGTCTAGCTGAGAATAAAATGTGACGAAAATTTTTTGATTTTTTTTAATATGCTGTACAATTAATCGTGAATCTATTCTCTTTAAAAGTCTTTAGTTTCTAGTTACTACAGTTAATTCTCTTGCTTAATTTTTTTAATGAAACATTTGTTTGAGAATTAAACGTTAAGTTGATACTGGGTTCATGTTTGCTACTGTAAATTTGAAAGTCTGAGTAATTCTGTATTTTGGAGAAAACGGTACTGTTTTGAGGTTCTTTCTTGAAAAATTGGGATTAAAATATATCAAATGAGCTTATGATGCTCTTTTTTTTATCATATTATATGAAAAGAAAATTTTAAAATATAGATAGTTTTGTAGAATTTATATATGCTTTTGAAGGAATCAGAGATTGCTCCAATCTTGTGAATAAATTCAATTTTACCAAGACAATTATCAAATGATTTTTTTTAAGTTTTAGCTTCTTAGCTTAGTATATTTTTGAAATTAAAAAATACAGAACGTCATAAATAATGAAAAAAAATGTAAAGACTCGCTTAAGAAGAAAATACCTGAATACTTGAATAATACCTGAAATGATACATGAATCCATAATTCCTAGTATCTAGAATGACAACTATTTGAAGGGTTTATAAATACTGGATAATAATGCTTACATTTCTGAAAAGTATCCTTACTTGAATAGTTATTTATGAAAAGTTTGTACTGACTGTTTTAAAGAGAAAAAAATTCTAATACCTGGATCTGATCATTTGTAATACCTTGGTTGATTATTCTTAGCTGATTTAGTTTGTTAATTTTTATATTAACGTCCCATTTTGAAGCAACACTAGGGTTATTTGGGACGGATCTCGTGATTTTGAACAGCGATCAGATGACGAGAATGACACCTTAGCTGGCAACCCTCTCTTCAAACTTCCACATCACACTAGCGGGAGAAATATTTTAGCTGAATATTAACACATTGGGAAATAATGCATACACTTTTAAAATGAAGGTATATAGAGCTACATGAATCATGATTATTTTGATAAAAAATTACAGAATATGTTGCATAAAAGGATGATTATTATACGCATGGAGCAATTTTTTTAAAAAAAATTTCACTGTTTGTAAATCTAATTGTATTTTTGCATATGTAAATTTCTATGTTTTGCCAAAAATTTATTTCCACATTTTGGACTTCTAATACTCTACATAAATTTCACATTACTTTTTATATGCGTATTATAATAATTATGATATTCGACTCTCTTGAAAAAAATATTTCACTTGGACCTCAGTTTGAAATTTTGTTTCGATTGAATTAATTTGACGCAGTCCAAACTAAATCAAATAATTCTACTTAAAATAAACATGTACAAAATTTTGGTTTTCTTCACATCAATTCTATTGGATTTGGTTTTCATCAAGTCATTTCCAAATTGATAGTTAAATTGACATCAACTATTTTTGAACTAAATTTATCATACTAATAACTTATTTTTCAACAATGGAAATAGTTAAAAATAATAAATGATTGTCACAAATTTTTTGCATAAATATTTCATAAATTTTGTAAGAGTGATTTCGAATTAATTCCCTGAAAGATAATTGTTTGATTAATGAATTAATTTCTTCTTGGACTATCTTACTGAAAACACCAAATAATTGACTTCAGAAAAAAACTGT
Organism: Argiope trifasciata; assembly: GCA_026543055.1. Classification (NCBI taxonomy): domain Eukaryota; kingdom Metazoa; phylum Arthropoda; class Arachnida; order Araneae; family Araneidae; genus Argiope; species Argiope trifasciata. The sequence goes on along the minus strand of JAPMOQ010026930.1, from coordinate 643,201 downwards.
TCCCTTTTTTCCATGATAATACTGTAATAGTTTTGATAATGTATCACTTATAGTGAGTACTAATAATCAATAATCCAGGTATCTAAAATTAGTATATTTTTTAACGAAAACAACTTGTTACTTTGCATATAAAACCGCTATATTTGTTATCAAGATAAGATAACCACAAACCTGGCTCTCCTAACCGCCATTAAAGCATACGGATTTAATCTGAACTGACCAATCGGCAAAAACAGTATTTGGGGAACTAACGTCTTGAGGGCCATCACCGACCACGATACAGTCCTTCCACTACGGGAATGCCAACCCCTCAATTATTGGAGATAGCCTATCCCAATCAATTCTGTACCAACTCGGGTGTCGAGAAAGAATTACCATACAGAATTTTTTCATCCTCATATCTGAGGTGTCCCCAATCCAGGGGGAGTTGGATACAGAAAAGTTTAAAAACATGTCTTGCTTATCCAAAATTTTAACCAAAAGATTTTCTGCCTAATTGCTAATTATTTCACATTAGCTGATCTTGTAGCAAATTCAGGCATAAATAATGGCTTTGATGAATAGTTTATTGTACATCACAATAAATAAATTTTGCAGGAGGTATTTTTATCAGCCCAGTTTTCATTTTTAAAATTTCTTTCTTAACTATATTAATATTGTCACACTGAAATATTTCCAAATTAGTTCCTTCAAAAACTTTTTGTTTTTAGTTTTGCAATTAATTGCAAAGATGTCTCAAAAATATATGAGCATTCTAAATAGCTATTATATTAATAATCTGCAATATATATATATATATATATATATATATATATAAATTTCACATTTATTTATTTTTATTTTAAAGACTTCAATGATGGACAAAAATTTCATTTTAATAATTAATATCAATACTTTGACTCATGTTCTATTAATTTTTTTTACTAAACGTATTCAAAAATTTTGTATGCTTTGGGATAACCTGTAATTTTATATCTTCATGCTGAATCTTTTTTGCCTCAGAAATCACATCAACTATGGAACTTATATATGCCTATTAGGATATATCTTCAGATATATTCTAATTAGGAATACTATATATTGACTATATATTCATACATATCAGCCATTCCAGCCAAGCATTTCTCAAAACAAATACATCATGTAAATTTTTGTACCATACCCTTCAAACAAAAACTGTCAGACTCTTCTAATCCATTCGAACGTTCTGTAGACATCAAATTCATAGTAAAAATCTTTAATTGTGATAAATCCTGATTAAAACTACTATAAACAGGATAATCCGAATTCCATAGCGTCTGTTATATCTAAGAACATGCTATGAAAATAAGACTGCATCAGAAGTTCTACATCCTATCGATAAGATAGAATAGATTCGGATTTCTCTAAATATTCAAACAAGCAGCAGACATCAAGTTCATTCAAACTCTTTAGCTCAGATAAATCCTAATTAGCGCATGTATTGATTGGATAGCCCAATTTCCTGTTTTGCATGCTCATGGACAGGGGTGTTTCCTCAAATTTGCGGTGAATCCCTCAAACAAAGCAATTTGTATTCCTCTAAATCATTTAAATGCTCTCTAGTTATGAAATCCACTATGAAACTCTTTATTTCAGATAAGCTCTAATTATGGTTGGTTTTAATTGGATAATCTGAATCCTAACTGTGTAAGCTTCAGAACGAGGACTGCTCATGACAATTTCTACCGGATCCCTCAGACAAAAAGTATTCATATTCTTCTAAACTATTTAAATATGCCGTAGTTATCAAATCCATGCTGAAACTCTTTAATTCAGATACATCCTAATCAGCACACGTATTGACTGAATAACCTAATTTCCTGCTATGCATACTCAAGGGTATGAATTTGCAAAAATTTGCAGTGGATCCCTCAAATGAAGCGATTTGGATTCTTATAGACCACTTATATATGCTGTAATTATCAAATCCATCAAATTTTTTAATCCAGAAAAACTTTAATTAGGCCTGTTTCTAACTGAATAATCTAAATTCTAGTTGTGTATGCTCTAGGAAGAGGTCTGCTCATGAAGATTTGCAGTGGCTCCCATGAACAAAGCGATTAAGATTCCTTTAGACTACTTAAATGCGCTGTAGTTATCAAATTCGTTATGAAATTTAATTCAAATAAACTCTTCCTAGAAATGACCCTAATTGATAACTTGAATTCTTGTTGTGTATGTTCCATGAAGATTTGCACCGGATCCCTCAGACCAAATGCATTCAGATTCCTCTAAACTACTTAAATACCTGTTAAACTCTTTAATTCATATAAACTCTAATTAAGATTGCTTCTAACTGGATAACTTGAATTCTCGCTGTATATGCTCCAGAACGAGGGCTGCTGGTGAAGATTTGCACCGGATCCCTCAGACAAAACGCATTCGGATTCCTCTAAACCACTTCCGTGAAAGAAAGAAGCCCGGCAGCAGACAAATGACTCTTCTCCACACAGATAGAAATACATCTACACGCCATATCCATTGAAGGGGGAGATGATAAGCGGGCTCCTCAGGTAAAACGTTTGCTCTGTCAACGGATCAGGGCGGCGTGTTTATATTTGCTTGTTTTGTGCCGAGTCAAGCTTCTGCCAGCGAGTGATGGGCCCGCGGGAAATGATGCTCCATTTTCTACTTCATCTTCGGCAGAAATAGAGCCATTTAAGGCGAGGGAGGGCGACAGGTGAAATTGGGGGAGAGAGCCCTCTCTATTTTCGCCATTTGAGAAGCCGGTCGCCGGAGGATTCTCTGATCATTCGCCTGCCCGCTCTCTTATTTATATGCTTCATGCGGATTTATATTGGAGGAGAAGGTTTTACTTGATTTCAGGAGGGGCCCCTTCTTTATGTTTTTATCTTTTTTTTTTCAGTCTCTTTCTCTCTATTTCCACTCTCGAGGCTGCGAATGTCACAGTGTACTGCGTGAGAGTGGTATTTGCAGGTGGTTTGGAGAAATTTTGTGCTCCGGAAAAGTTACATTTTTTCGATTTTGATGGCAAAATTTTCTTATTTGCTTGAGTTAGAAGCAGTGCCTTTAGTAATCCCAAGAAATACTTTAGATGTCTAATATTCATATCTAGATGATCTGTGAATTAATTGTCGTATATTTATGATTTAAAAAAAGACATTTGGGGAATTTTGACTATTTCCTTCTTTTACTAATATACTATATGTATAGAGTTCCCTTAAGAAAGCTTGCGAATAAATTTTTCTGCTCTTTTATTGTTCCAGTCACCCATGTACGTCGGGATTCGCAAGTGATTGCCTTATGTGGTGTTCGGTGCTATGCATCAAAAATAAACAAAGGCCGGAAGAATAGTTTTTTTTTAAATCTATGTTTAATTCTAGTTCTAAATTTTTTTATGGGTTTGATTAACAAAACCAAATTAGAATTTTAAATAATAGCAGCATAGGCAACAAACGTATTTACTTCATGATTGTAGAATATTCACTTAAATAAACATTTTTCAATATTTATTTATTGATTTCACATTTTCTCATGTAAGAAGTATGCAAAAAGAAAATAATACGTCCATCAAAGAATTCGACTGAAATACTTCAATGAATCTTCTCGTTTTAGACATCCCTAAACCCTAATCCAACCCCATAAAAAATTGCAGCAACATATTTTTGAAATTATGTCCCGTTTTCATTTGTGAATAAATAGATAAAACAAACTTAGAATGTAACAATATATAGATAATCTAAAAGTATAAATTTAGAATGTGATATCAAAACCAAATTTAAAGATTTCAGTAAAATTTTATGTAAAAAAAACATTGAAGAAAAGAGTTTGTCTGCTACTGTGTAAGTGTACACGATAACTCAAAAACGTAAAAAGCTAAAATTTAGTATATAATCTTATAGTCAACATTATAAATGTATAACAGGTATTTATGGTGGTGGTGGGTCCAATGCCACTTGGTCATACCAAGCCCGAATGAGCGGAGCTCGCTCGAATTAAGGCAGAGGTGCGCGCCTTTCGTTGTTAACGAGCACCGTTAAGATAAAAGCACGACTATGCTTGAATTCACACGACACAACCCTTTTTTAGGGGAACCCTTTAAGTCGAACTCATTCATACACCCATTCATCCATTTGCAAGTCAGAATTTAGATCCAAATCAGAGACCGACTCATCCCTGGTTCAGTATCCCCAGATGTATAATGGGAATTTGGAGGACTTTGCAGTTACAACATATTTAACGTGCCCCAACTGCCATTAGCCAAAGTGGCGGTCTTTGGCCGAGAAGAGGACAGAACCCGCGACCTTTCGACTGACGCTATACCAACCAGGATAACGTGGCCTAGATATTTATTCAATCCGTTGAAAGGATAATCTAAATACTCGTATGTATGTGAGCACGATAATTCAAAAATACAATAGTATATAGTAATAAAATCATGTATGACATTCTAGCATTAATGTTAAAGATATGTATTAAAATTTCGACATATTTTGTCGAAAGGAAGGTGCTCTTTTCTGAATCCAGACAGAATGCAAAATACCATGTAGTGATACAATACACGGAAGACAGGTTGGAGACTCCCTCTCCAGGAATGGATTTGGACTTGAAAGGACTTGTCTTGGTGAGGTTTTTTTTTTTTTTTTGTAGTCTTTCTCCTTACCCCTACCCCCTTGATACATTCAGAGGATGCAGACTTTAACGAGGAGAGCCGGTAAAAATATGTTTATTTTTTAAGTGTACGAAAAGATTAAGGAATGAATACTGCTTTTGATTAAAATATTTAATTTAGTTACACTAATATCCTATTTTAAAGCAAAACAAGTGATATTTCTTCAATATAAGAAATTCGCAGTTACGTTACTGTCAATAACAATTCATGAATAAAAAAATCCCACATTACATAGTATAAAAATTACCAAGCGATCTGAATTATAAAGGACTTCGTACGCAAATTTGTGGCATTCAATTTGAAAGCAGAACAATCTATACTGGTTCAAAATAATCGATTAAACTGAAATTCATCCTGTGGTCAATGACTTTATTAAATAATGTTAGTAGTCAATGAGGTATCCTCGTAGTGAATACCATACCTACTGGATAGAGCAGACAAACCAACTTGATAAAGCATGTACTGTACTGAGTAAATTAACTGAGACAAATTTTTTATCAGTTTATTCATTTATCTGGAATATTCTTCCTCAAACCAGTTTTAACTGCATTTTCTAACAAAAAAAGGATTGTCCTTTACTAGTCTAAATTGGTTTGCTCATGTAATCATCACATGTAGAGCATTTTAACTTTATTTGCGTTTCAGATGCAGTAAGATGAGGTTGATTTTGCAAATTGTGTTGTGTTAAAATGTTAAATGTATCTCCTTGCCAGGAAAAAAAACTGGAAATGATGCCCTTAGTCAGCATACCTCAATGACAGTAAAGAACATTGCTGCAGCAGTTAGAATCGGAAAATCCAGTGTTTCTAGGATAAATAATTAGCAAATTAAACTTCGGATAGTTTCTCCAAAACAAAAGAATAAATATGGATGTAAACACAATGCAACACTTTGAACACATAAATTTCGAGTACAAAATAGTAAAATGCATCTTCGCAAAACATTAATTAGTGTTATTAGTTACTGGTGTGAGCATCGATTCATCAACAATATAACGAAGCCTTATTGAAGCAGGGTGATGGGCAAGAACACCAGTAAAAAACAGTTGTCTACACTTTTAATGAAGAGAAAACGTTTGTATTGAGCCAGGAAATTGAGTGGAATACGGTTGTATTCTGTGACCAGACTTTTTTCTGTGTAAAGGATTCAATCAATATTGGTCAGGCGAAGTGCTGGAGAACCATCAGAGAGTAACATGTTAATCAAACAATTAAGCAATCTCAGAAGAAGATGTTTAGGGGTAATTTAAATCTGGAGGACTTGGCAACCTAGTACCGGTTGAAGGGATGATGAACTCTAAAAAAATACATTTCAATACCAGAAGAAAAAATTGGGCCTCTGATGCAAATTTTTGCTGATGGTGTTGATGTCTTTCAACAAGATCTTGCTCCATACCATAATTCCAATCTTGTAAAGAATTTTTTTCATGAAAAAATATTCATGGTTTTGAATTGGCCTGGTAATTCTAGAGATGTAAATCCCATCAAAAATGTCTGTAGCATTGTAATGAAACATGAGTAAAAGGCTCTGCTACATTAAGAAAAATAGGATTGAGAATATCATAAAAGTTTGTTTACATGCTGATACCATCAAAAACGTATGATATAAATTAGCGGAATCCATGCTAAAATGTGTTCAGAATCTCATTAAAGTTAGAGGAGAACATATTTACTACTAGATTGCTATACCATACATGTAAGCGTGCCTACACTAATTAAACAACATAGATGAAATTTTTTATTTGTCCCAATTAATTTGCACAGTACTGTATGTTTTCAGAGGGGAAGTTTATCGTTATCGCATGATAAGTATTTGCACAAATAAATAAATACACAGCATTAAGAATATTTTGGATTATGCGAAAAAGATTTGAAGTAAGATGAAGTTAGTTTGGATTTCAGCTTCAGTTAAGCCTCTGCACAAATAAATAAATAAATAGAGTTAAGAATATTTTGGATTATGCAAAGAAGTTTTGAAGTAAGATGAAGTTAGTTTGGATTTCAGTTATCTGCTTTGCAATTTTGTTTTTTTTATATAACAGTTGATTGTGAGACATCTCCTTAATAAGACCGAACTAAGATGAAGTTTCAAAATGTGTCAACTCTTCAATTCCCAAAATCAATACTTTGCATTAAACTTAATATATAGTTTATAAAAAATATTAAAGTTCCAAATAATGTAAATTAAAAAGCAAATTTTTTAATAAGATTTTATTATAAAGTTACGAATATTTTAATATTTCTAGAAAAAAATTAAGTTAAAATTTAATTTAAGCAAAAAAAAATCAAAACTGTTCTAACAAAATATAAATATTTTTGTATTATTTTAATACAAAATTTACCAGAACTATTGATTTATAAAATAATCAACCCCTTTCACAAAAACAAAATGATTGTCACTGAGCTGGAAATGAATTTGAAAATATGAAGAAAAACAAAACCTAGGAATAATGTTTTGAAATGTAAACAGTACTTGATTTTAATTAGAATATGTTAAAGCTTATGCACTTTGTTAAATAAATAAATATACAAAATTTAATTACGGGATTACAGAAAATAATCTAGAGATAATAAATAATTAAATTTAAAATTTAATTATTTAATAAATTTAAAATTTAATTAAATTAAAACTCTATTCCTCAAGCTATAGAGTTGTTCGATGATTGTCTATATAATTAAATTGAAAAATATGTCCTGCTTTTTGGATAAGACAAATACTTCATCAAATTTTAACGTAATTATTTCATATTAAGTTTTAGATTCTGGAATCTGCATAAAAGTATAATTATTAAGAATCTATGACAGTAGGAAAAAATGTTTTATAAAATATTTTAAAAAATAACCATCTCCCAATTAAAGTCTCCAGTTCGATTTTCCTAATTTTCATTTCATATGAAATCTTTTAATAATTAGATATCTCATCAACGATCAACAATTCCAAGCAACTCACTGTTCTCAATAGAAACCTCATAAACATTATTACACAGAGTAATCTCTATGAGGAGTGGGAGGGGATTGCAATAAAATTTTCCAGCTCCAACCATTTTCTTCCTTTCACCAATTTTTTATTTCATTTGAGATCTCAGGATAACTTGATACATTATCAACGATTCCTTGCTCCCTCCTCTCCCCTTATCCCTTATTTCTCCATTTCCGAGAGATATCGCAAAATTAAAACATCCAATCACAACACCTAAGTTCAATATTTGAACCGATTTCACCAATCAGTTCAGTAGCTTTACTTTCATAGCTAGCCTATCATAATGCTTCATCTTCTTTATGCAAATATAAATTAAAATTGAATTTTTATTTGGTCTGATTATAGTAGCACTCTGTAATTGTTGAAACGTTCTGTAGTTACTCAAAGTAAGTTGCTACTACTAAATTGCTGTTATCTATTTGGTTAGTAAAAAAATAGTCGCTAAAAGCGGCAGTTTTCAATGAATTAAAAAATTGCCGAAATCAAACTATATGTTTATTTAAGACAAACTCTTCCCAACTTAATTTTTTTTCCCTTTGAAATTCTCTTACTGCATCTATACATGTTTTTTTCTTGCCATTTTAAATTTTTTTTATGTTTAAAAGAATTAATTTTCTTTATAAACTCATAAAGCTAGTCATAAATATTTAACAGTTAAATGCAAAGAATTTTAAAAAGAATATAAAATAAAATATTAGATAATCATGGGCATAAAAGTTAGAGTTTTGTTGCGGAACAGGATATTTCTAAAACATTTTTCTAAAGCTTGTATTGCACTTATTTTATATTAGACTAATTAGATAAGTATTTTCAAAAGCTTATGTGGAATTTCATGTTTATACGATACTCATAATACATTTCGCCCAATCAAATTGTAGTTCTAACACTTTGTTTCTCAATCGTTCAAGATAAGATTTACTTTCAAATGAAGAATAAAAAGATGATTTGCTATTGATAGTGTTAAATAATAATGCTTTATACTGTATGAACTAATAAATAGGCTGTTGAAACAAATTATCATGTCCAAATTTTTATATAATCCCAGATTTTATTAATTATTATTAGCCTTCTTCCGTTGATAAATACTATGCACCACTTCTCTGACCAATTTATAAGGTATTGAATTTCTTCATAACGTTATGAATTTATTGGCAAATCTTTCCAGATACGTAGCACCGAAGTGTTTTAAAAGCATCTAAAACAGTGATATTCAGTTCTTTATAAACACGTCTTGTTTTGTAGCAAAAGGATATGTGGGAAGTGAGATGTGCTCGGAATAGAACCTGGAACCTTTGGATTAGAAAGCCGATAACATAACAACAGGACAAAAGCATGCTCATCTCCCGTAGATGTTATCTGTCTTATTAAGATATCACCACAGATATATAATCTAATTAAATATTGTGTGGTGATGTCATGCCTTTTTCTAACCTGCAAAGTACGTCATCTGATAACGGATCAACTAATCCGAGAATAACTCTCCAGTTGTTTCAAAATAGGATTCTAATATAATTTGACAAAATAAAATTCGCAGATATGCTCTTGGTCCAAAAATCAAAATATCTACCATGGTTTGATTTCATTAAGCAAATTTGATTTTAATTGCTTAGTGCATTTTTGAAAACATTCCTTGCCTTCTTCATTTTTTTATCTTTATAGAAAGTGAGGTATAAAAGGAAAAAAAATTGATAAAAAATGTACAACGTCTCTGTTTTTAGTTCATAATATGCAGTACATAAAGTTTCATTTACATTTCTAGTGACTTTTAGACCCATATCAAAACAACACCCAAACATCAATCAAACCATTTTTAATCTTTCATTAAGATGAAAGCCTGTAACTTTTATGGAAAAAGATGACCCATATTGACTAGTGTATTATATCATTTCTAAACGCCATTACTTAATCTCACAGAAAATACCTTTACTGAGATATAAGGAAGCGATTTTCCGTGTTTCCAAACGCATTCCAATCAACCGCGCACACATCATTCTCGTAATAGCTACACATAGGTTAGCAGCACTTGATCTCAGAACATTGACATCTTAATAGTTTTTCCCTGAAACGTCGACTGGAACAAGGCTCCTGTGTAGCATGAAAAACTGCTACTCGTGATGATAGGAAATAGTTTTTACATCCAATCTCCTGTTCTACGGCAAAAGAGGAGATAATAGCCATTTCGGGGGGTTGTCTGCCTCCCAGAAGGTCAATAATCAATGATGGATGAGAAAAATCGACAGAAAAGGCACTTCGGTTGGGTTCCCCTCTTTAGCAGACGATATATTCCCTCCCCACCCCTCTCTGCTCCCTCTAGGGGCTTTAAGAGCTCACGGTGTATCGGATTAGGTGTGGAATAGAAAGCTCTAAAAGAAGCTTTATCCAGTTATGCCATCGTATAAGATAGAAAGCGAGAGTTAGATTGGACGAACAATAACATGAATGGAATATGAAATGGTTGGAATCTGTAGAAATAACTTGCAATAAAAATGGATTGCCTCGAAACGAATGAATATTTATTTATCTCCGTCTATATTCTCACTACGTATTTTCAACTGATTGAAGTCAACATATTTTCGAACGAAGAACATTTGACAAAGTTCTTGATTTTAACTGATACTAGATTTTGTGTGTGAGTGTATAAATAAATATTGATAACATAAAAGGTTATCAAATGCTCATTATCTATTAGGACGATAATCTGGGTTTCAAAACTCATATAATATGAATTTTGAAACACCTGAAAAAGCTGGTCCTACATCCAAATATAATATAATATCTAGAATACCAAGCTGCGCTCAGTATTCTTTCTTTTGTAAAATTGAGTTTTGGGGGTTGTTTTTTTACTGATTACATATGAATATTTTTTAATCTTAACCTACATATAAACTATATGAATGGTACATTTATACATTAAAAAATATATAAATGTACTTAGTTTAACACGTTATTCGAAACAATCATCTGTATTGCAGAGTTCCTTTTACAAAGTTTATCCCTCATAAATAATATTTTTCAACTTACACTCAGTTTTAGAATGGCGAAATCAGGTTCAGGATGGCACTATATGACATTGTCTACATAAGGGCAAATAGAAAATGAGCTAATTGTTATTATAAAAAAATGTTTTGTGTGCGTCTGGATAAAGGTGCAAGACACATATTTAGATAAATTTAAAAAGCAAAGATATTAAAATTAAATAAATAAGCAAAAAAAAATAAAAAAATAAAACACGGCTCAATCCGAAGGCCCACAACACATGTCGTTCATTGTGTTCTGCCCACTACGTTGCACCATTCAGGCTTCGAAGCGAAGTTGGATATACTTATTCTGTTTGTCAATTACTTTTAAAAAATTGAAGGTGCTTTTTGTTGTTGTTGTAAAAACGCTTTTTTCAGGAAAGAAATGTATATAAATAAGCTTTAAAAGTAAAACCTTATCTAAATGTAAAATTTGATCCAAATCGTTAGAGTCTGCAAGAAATAAGAGAAACCAAAATGTGCGAAATAAAAGAATCATGTATACATATCTACAAGAATTAATTGTTAAATTTATAAGATAACCATAGGGATAACAAGTAGTAAAGATAGATTTCTTCGAAATATATGTATCCCAATTTATCTCTATATAGTATTCTTCTTACATTTCAAATCGATTAAAATCAAATTTACAAATTTTAGAGCTATGGATGAAAAATATGGACAAATTGAAATATCATCAACTGTTAAGATAGACCTGAAGTTACTCTTTTTCCAAATATTCATCCATATCTGTATGAGGTAAATTATCCTACTGAATATTTATTTGTACTATTAAAGATGGATAGCCTCAAAATTTTTGAACAGTTACTTATATCTCTCTAAGACTCTTCCATATATTTTAAAATTATTTTAATTATTTGAGGAAATTCACGAATTTAAAAAACATCTCTGGAGTGGCAGATGTATTTCAATAAGATGAAATGTCTTCAAGGCTTGAGACATCTTCATCTTTATCAACTTTTATCACCAACAAATTGATTCTATCTTACCAATATCCTATATCCTAATATAAAGTCCATAATATTCTTAAACCCCATTATATGGAAAATGGCCGTTATATGGTTTTCTTTACGAATGACTTCTCGAAGGAAAGATACTATTGAGTAATTCAGTTTGAATAAATTATACTGTTTTAATCTTACAACAATAATATTGAAGATACATTTTCAAAATTTTTAATTTAGTAGTTAAAATAGCTATAACGCATGTTTGATTTTCTATTATCTAATGAAACTATCTATTTCGTATTATACACCAAATTGCCAGCGTAGTGCGTCCCGGAAGCCCTGGGTTCTAGTCATGGTTGTTCTTTTCCCGGTGTTCAATATGTGAGGTGTATGAAATAGCCCTCCTGTAAAAAGAGAATGTGCAACCGACTATCTGAGTGTCATCTTCATATGAGCTAGAAGTCAGACTTCTGCTCTCTGGTGCTCAGAGATTCTTACCCTCAGAAGGCTATTGCACAAACTTGGATTAAAATCGATTAATCATTTCGCCAGCGGGATTGTCTATAATAAGGGCTTAAGTAACAACATCATATACTAAATTATTTAAATACAAAATTTGATACCTTTGCATTTTTGATAAGTCAAAATGAAAATTAATTTACTATTTCGTATTTTAGTTTCTAAATAATCTTTTATAATTTATGCATACTACTTTCTATCCTCTGAAATAATATGTTAAATATAATAGTGCACCGTCAAAAGCCATTTTAAGTTAATCTCTTTGTTTTAGTTATCTTGTAAACAATTACGAATTTTTAGAAGTACTCCAAATGCTAAAGCTTGTAGCAGTAAACTGTCAAAAATACGAAAATTTTCTTTTTTTTTTTTAAAAAAGTCAAAGATTTTATGCTTAGAATGTCTTACCTTTGATTTGAATTTTATTAGTCGCCTTTTGCGACCAATTGATTTGAAGGATGTATTGGTAATATTTCACAATTTTCGATTTAAACTTTTCTACCTTTGTTTTGTATATATAGCATGAAGACACTTATTCTACCCACCGGTATAACATGAAAGTCATTAAACGGAATCCTTTTTCTTTATCGTTCACCAATGCAAAAAAATCATCCGATTAAATATTAAGTGGAAAAATTAAAACGTTTTGAATTTCAGAGCAGCAACGTAAATTATTGCTGGGAATGAGACAAAAAAAGCTCTTTTTTAATTTCCAAACTTTTAAAAAGGATTTACATGATTTTTAAACTGATATCATTAAAAAGATTTTTTTAAATACAAGAGGTATTAAAATTTTGTGCTATAATGTTTTCGAAATTTATCGTGGAAAACTGCTCAACTCCTATCTTAATTAACTAAAACGAAAATTTCACAAAGTATCTTTAAGATACATATTTCTGTTCTGATATATATGTGTTAGATTTAGTAGTTTTAGATCAAGCGATTTGCCCTGCAAATTCCAATATACATACACAAAAGCGGGAGCGCTCGTGTGGACATACACATAAACAGAAAATTTAATATTTATTATTAATAGAGATTTGCGAAACTGTAGACACTGTTGACATATTTGGATGCTGTAGTGTATAAAAATTGGGTGCCCAGAAAGATATGAAGTATGATTTATAAATGTGTCAACAAATCATGCTTATTTTTTGAAAATAGTTTATAATATTCTATATATAACGCTAGAATTGTCATAAATTTGTGTAATTCAAAACATGAAAAAATAAATATTTGAGAAATTCTACCAAGGGGAAAGAGAAAAATCTTTAAAGTGGCATATTTAAATTTTGAAAATTATATAGTAACATTAAAGTAGAAAATTTTTACAATTAATCTTATAGGTCATTTCATTGTCTATAAGAGCTACGGCAAATAAAGTCATTTCTAATTGTAGTTATACATATTGATGGAAATAGACTTGCACACATTTAAGAATTTTTCAATAAAAAAGGCGTCATCAAAATTTCCGCTTGTTTTGAGTTAGAACTCTTAAAACTTTTCAAACAATTCTTTGAAATCAGTCTATCTTTTCATAGTGAGCCAATCTTTCGAAATTCCACCCTTTCACAGATTCGGGGGGAAAAAAACATCAAATTCGAAACAGCTTATCTTGTGTCTAATATTGATCTGTCTAGTCAAAGGATATAAAAAATACTTAACTATTGGAAATAATATGTTCATTTCTAGATGGTCATCTGCACAGCAGAAATGCCTTCTCCAAAGATTTTCTTTCATGACTTCTTATATTGATCAAAGGATGACCAACAGAGTCGATGTCCTGTTTCACTTTGGCTTACTTCGCTTCTCAGGTTAAACATTAAATGCACAGAAAGGATTTTTTGGCAAAAGGCCTTTCTTTCACTGCCTGCTTGTTTGATATTTTTTATCTTAGAAATAAAGTATAGATAAAAGTGAAATAAATTAAGTGAATAATTTTTTTTCAATGATTCTTGCTGTATACACACACATGGTAAATTCTCTTTCTTACATCTAAATTGTAATGGGCGTTATCATTTTGTCCTATATTAGAAATCCATATACCAAAAAAATATCAAGAGAAGACTCTCGATAATCCGCTACTACATTAACCGGAGCCCTATTATAGTAGCAGAGCTTGTAGGAAGTAAGAAAGTGAAAATAATTTGGATATCTGAGACAGCAAGGCTACGTAACAATAGGTTCCTGCAATGGTTTGGAAATATGTTTATTAGTTGCTAGAATAAGCATCATAATTTTCGTCTAAATTTTCATATTTTATGCAATAAATAAATGTTTTGGTATTAAAAATGACTTTCTTTTTTTAATGAACAACTTTTAATTCTGCCTTTTCGTCAGTCTGTCAATCCTTTGATTTATCATTGACGGATAATTGACTGTTTTCTGTAGCTATATTTATTTCAAAATGTATGAATACATAGACAGCAGATGTCAATGTTCTTGCATTGAATATCAAGCTTATTTATTAATGATACATTATACAGTCGCTCCAAGGTACAAAGTAAAAACAAGTATATATATATCTATACTAACATCTAGTAGATCTACATATCACCAGTGGATATATACATCCTGTAATAGTATTGTAATGATTCAGCTTCTCCCCGGCAGACCATTGGGGTTTCTTTTTCACACGCTCCATAATTGTTATTTCCAGACTAGTCTCCTCAATGGCGACGTTTTATGGCAGTGTAATTGCTTACAGATAGACAGGTGGAGAACCCTCCTTCTAAGAACGGACATCTGACAGATAAAGGACCACCCAGGCGTTAATCGTGTCTCCGACACAGATGTATGTTCGGCATTCTTTCCATTGTAGACCACAAGCATTCCTGCGGTCAACTGAAGACCAGTGAAGTTTTTGCTGAACGACGATTGGAGAATCGGGAGCCCAAATGCTCCAATGTGGATGAGAGATGGATTTGAAAGAAGAGATAAAAGGCGGGGTTTTTGGAGAGAGAAGAGAAGACGAAGAGTTTTGGTGAAGGAGGCCCGGAGGAGAGATCGGTGAAAGCAGAACGTTAGAGAGAAAATTCCATCTGAGGAATTCGGTGGATTCCCGGAGCTAACCCCGCTTCCAGCGTGAGACTTTGACGGCCAGTTAGCTGTTGTCGTGAGTTTCTCAGAAATATTTCGAGGAACTATTCTTGTGGTATTGTACATAGAACCTTTTACTTAACCTAGATGATAAAGACTATTTTTTCTGTAAATTAAAGCTGTAAAAAAGTAAGTTGATTAAAACACTATCCTTTTTTGATCGGACCAGATCTAGACGCTACAGTATATGCAAAATTATACGATTCTTATTAAATATCAAAATTTCATAATTTTGTATCGTATATAAGTGTCTGAGAATGCAGATACCAAGGGAAATAAAAACAGTAATATATCAGGTGAACTTTTTGCGACAGCATTTTTTTTTTTATCAAGAATGCAGTAGTAAAAAGTTCGGGAATATCATTTTCGAAATGAAAGCTAGTTAGTTTGTAACTTAAATACAGAATTTTGTAACAAATTAAATAAACATTTTTACGCTTATCTTTGAACGAATAATAATTCCTGTATTGTTTTTATCTAAGTACAAAAATAGCTATTTTTATTCTATTAATCAGGAAAATTCAAACAATGCGCGCTTACAATTTTTTTTTATTTCATGAAACTCAATAGAAATGGGTTTTTTATGCATATATTTGCCTTAAACTTTACCTTAAATATATTTACCTTAACCACGTTACTTTGTTAAAAAATCAAATAATTTTTTAAGCCAGTAATGTTATTATCTTTTGGAAATAATAAAAGAACATCTTCATTAATTTCAAGAACTATTTTTTAATTGTTTCATGTGGGCCACATTGACAATCCGTTTAAGTCTTTTATACTTTAAATCACTGGTAAAATACAAGGTAATTGAAGAGAGAGAAAGAGAGAGAAAATGGCATTAGATGATAATATGATTTTAAAAGTTTTTATAAGCAATAAATTGTTTAAGACGTTAACAACTGACATTGTGCCTTATGGCTGTTGCTTTCCTTTGCTTTCAATAGTTCCAGGAACAAAATAAATTATTTTCTAAAAATGAAACAGATTTCCATCAAACCTCTTTCCAATCCTTTTTTTTCCAATACCAAGGTTTCCAGAGTTCAGATTTAAATTCTAGTTATACATATAAATTATTATGATACATATATAATATATTACAGAAGCATTAGTTATACGAACAATATAAATAACATTATCCCATTTCGAGAGCATATGAACTCACCGGAACTTAAAAGTATTCACTTAACTTGAAATGTTTGTAACTCACTAAGAAGAAAAAGAATCATTGAAATTCCCGTTGTTACAAACAGCAAACGATCCACTTGTGCTGCCAATAAAAAAAAAGTCACTACACTGTAAAACGGTTATAGATACACTTACCCGCTTTAAGTCCATTCCATAAAACGCCAGAAAAGAAACCGATGAATAAATTGTTTTATAGGGGAAATTCTCTTTTACGTGTATGCTATAAAGAAGCAAAATGCTTGAAAATACAACTGAACCATTGTTGTTACATAGGTTTATTTTCTGCGGAGAAAGTAATTTATTGTCGATTCGTTTCTCCACCACGCTGCCTGAGCTCTGCTGTTGAAACGCCAAAGATATTAAGCGGAAATATGGAACGTTCTTACTTCAACGAGTACTTACATTCTCTGAAAAAAGCTAGGAAAAAGCTTAAAATCCAGGATTAGGACTTATAGAAGAATGAGTAATAGCCTAAATAGAAACGATGTCGTTTAAGGCTTTTTGATAGAAACTCTCGGATTGCAAAACTGGAAAGAGTATTTATTATGTGTGTAGGAGAATGAAAAAATGACTCATATAAATGATCTTTAAATGATATTGTTTTGTTGCGCAATATTCTTTCGGGTAAAACAATGGACTAAATCCACTCGTCTTAAAAAAAAGATCGCATTTACTTTTTTGTTGTTGCTTGCTTAAATAGAAAGGAATTGTGAATCATTGAATTCCGTTAGACTTCTCAGTTTAAATTACAAAACTTTCTAGTTTTTATGGTGAATTCAGCTTATGCCAAATGCTTTAGAGATTTTATACCTATTTTTGTTCCAAGATGTCATTATTCAAACTGATGGTAGTTTTTAAAGAGGTTTTTTTTTTAATTTTTAATGCTCTTTCGAACGTAATTTCTCTTTTCTTTTTCTAATGTACTCTTTTTCTAGCTTTTCTTAAGCCTTTTATAAATTTAGAAATTGTCTGTTCATTCTTACCATTTTATTTATTGCTCTCATTATTTTAGTTCCTCAACTGCAAACTGTATTCGATTTCATAGAATGAAATATAATCCTTTGTTTTTCCACAGATAATTTCTGAGTATATTTTTGGAAAGTTTAACAACTGAGAACTTCTATTTTCATTATCATTACAACAAAGGTATAACTCTATGCACAGTCTTCCCAGTATATATATATATATATATATATATATATATATATTTTTTTTTTCCTTTCATGATAACTCATTTTTTAAATATTAATCTAAAATAAAAATAGTATTCTTACATTTTTTGAAAGACTCAAACGTATATGGAGAAAATTTCTGACAAATAAGTTATGTGAAAAGGTCAGGGTTTTTTTTCTTAAGATTTTTTTGCAAATGAGAATTAGTTTATTATTTTATCTTTTAAATAAAATTTAGCAAAAATCACTCTTTCTGGGCATTTAATGATTGATGATTTTTTTTAAATAGTCTTTCAGAACAGTGCTCCTACATTTTTCGAAAGTCGTAAATAAATGTGGGGAAAACTTCTGATAAATAAGATTTGTGAAAAGGTCAGGGTTTTTTTTTTTTTTTCTTAAGACTTGTTTGTCATTGAGAATTAGTTT
>JAPMOQ010026930.1:570072-625172 GCA_026543055.1 Argiope trifasciata | reverse complement strand
TTAAGACTTGTTTGTCATTGAGAATTAGTTTATTATTTCATTTTTTTAAATAAAATTTAGCAAAAATCACTCTTTCTGCGCATTTAATGATTAATGATTTTTTTAAAATAGTCTTTCAGAACAGTGCTCCTACATTTTTCGAAAGTCGCAAATAAACGTGGGGAAAACTTCTGACAAATAAGTTATGTGAAAAGGTCAGGGTTTTTTTCTTAAGATTTGCTTGCAAATGAGAATTAGTTTATTATTTTATTTTTTAAATAAAATTTAGCAAAAATCACTCTTTCTGGGCATTTAATGATTGATGATTTTTTTAAATAGTCTTTCAGAACAATGCTCCTACATTTTTCGAAAGTCGCAATAAATGTGGGGAAAACTTCTGACAAATAAGTTATGAGAAAAGGTCAGGGTTTTTTTTTTTTTTTTTTCTTAAGACTTGTTTGTCATTGAGAATTAGTTTATTATTTCATTTTTTTTAAATAAAATTTTGCAAAAATCATTCTTTCTGATCTTTTAATGGTGAATGATTTTTCTTAAATCTTAATCTTTCAGAGTAGTGTGCTTAAATTTTTCCAAACATGTGAAGAAAACATCTAACAAATAAGTTATGTAAAAAGATTATATTTTTTAAGACTTGTTTTTCATTGGAAATTATTTAACATTTCATTTTTAAAAATAAATTTTAGTAAAAATCAATCTTTCTTCACTTTTAATGAAGACATTTTTTAAATATTAATCTTTCAGAACAGTGTTCTTACTTTTTTTTGAAAATCTTAAATATACGTGGAGGAAACTTTGACAAATAAATTATGTGGAAAGATTTTTTAAAATCTATTTTTCATTGAAAATTAATTCAATATTTTTTTAATGTGCAGTAACTGCTTTTTTACCCCTTGACTAAAAAAGTTTTTAAAGATTGCTTTCATTCGTATCAGTTTTATTTTATTACAAAATTTTCCCTAATTTGATAATTAGAAAATTTTTAAGAATATTTTACATAAAACCATTTTTTTACCTTAGTTTTTGCTCTTATATTGACGAGCATTTTAACAATGTTAAATACATATTTTTTTCTAATTTCGATGATTAAAAAAATTAAAAAATATTTTGCATAATACAACTTTTTTGCTTAATTATTGCTCATAGATAGACGAGCGTTACAACCATATTAAATATACTTTTCTCTAATTTTGATACTTTAAAAATTATAAGAATACTTTACAAAATACTGTTTTTTTTTGTTTTTTTTTGTCTTGGTTACTGTGTCCTTAGATTGATGAGCATTCCAATGATATTAAATACGTTTTGAGTAAACATTAGAATTGTTTTACTTAAAAATAAATTTATCAAATCAATATTAATATATATTTTTCTTTTACATTTTCACATAAGAAAGCATGATTCTCATTTGCTTTTTGATTATAGGAAACAAGCTCAAACTATCATGGTTTGTTATAAAATTATTTTAATAATTATAAAATATTTGTGTGATTAAATCTTTTATGCTACATAAAAAGAAGAATCATTCGATTATTATTATAAGATATTTTTATTTCTAAGTAATTTAATTTACTTATTATATGCAACTCAAAACTTATTCCAAGAAATAAATGCTAATACGATTTTTTTAATATCAAACAATTAAAACATAGCAAGTATTCTCAAATAAATTTGAATAAGATTAATTCAATTCTAACAAGAATCAAAAGATATTTGATACCTTCCATTACCCTATTAAAAAAATCTTGCATGCATAATTCAATAGAAAGTATTCTCAACAAAATCTTTAATCCCGAAGCGCTTAAAATGGAAGTTTCGACATCGAACAGCCGAGAAACCATCAGAATATAAAAGAAAATCGAATCCCTTAAAGTGCAATAATTTGCCAAGCTGATTCCTTTGTGGGAAATTAAATCCGAATTTGTGATATTCAAACATTCAGTAAGTATAACTTTCATTATTAAGCAAAACAAGACGAGAATGGCGAGCAATCGCCCCGAGGGAAGGTTTGCCTGTAAAAGTCTTAACTCACAGGGAAAAAAAAAAGCTTTAATTTGAAGATCTTGCATATATCTTCGTGGAATTCAATCCTAATTTAAGGGAACACTTCCTTTCAATAACTTTTTAACTCTTCATTAAACAGCTTTACTCTAAATTTTAAGCGACTTTCGTTTGAAGAGTAATACGCTTTTAAAAGACTTTCCATTGTTAAATCTCCAAGTTTCCACAGCCCCGAAGTCAATTTCTCTTTTAGTCTTCATAATAAATAGTAATCCCATTCCGAAGCGGTTATTAGTTCGAAAGAATATTAAAAAGTTCGATACTCAGCCTACCTATATCGCTTAACCTCTGAGCTGTAATTTTTTTACCCCCCGTTCCTCCTTCTTATTATCGTCTGCGTCATTATTGCTTCTTGAAATCAAGTGAGTTTCAGCCTCATTTCATCCAATTTAGAAACGTGGCCGTCAAATACGGTCTCTATAAACCTCTTTTACCCCTTTCATACCCCGGAGCCATCCTCTAAAAGTAGTTCGCTCAAAAATCTGCGCCGATTAAAATAATTTAAAAGCATTTAAAACGCACGAATGTCAAGAGTATTTCGCGAAAATTTAGCTGGCGCACACCTGGGGCGTAAATCTTTTCTTCCCCTTAACAATCCGCTCTCTGGAAAATAAATAAATAAATAAATGATGGGAGTTTAGGAGAAAGAGGAGAGGGGGGAGGGAGAAAAAAGTAAGAAAACCGCGCTGCTTGTTATCCGGGCGAACTATTTGTGTAGACGTTTGTGCCTCGGGTTACATTACAAATCCATCTGTCAATGTCGTTTTCTAGTTGCCCCGTTAATCGCACATTCGCGAAGCTCTAACAACTCTCTGATCGATGAAGCAGATTCACTTCGGAGATTCAAAAAGTTAATATTGTCCTGCTGGCGCCATCTAGGGACAAGTGATTGAAACTAGAGCTTTGGTCTCATTTCGTTGCATAATTCTTCGAAGAGGTCTTAGTTTCTCTAGTAACGATATACGTATCAAGATATTTTAGAGGTTGAAATTGATTTTGAAAAAGAAATACATTTAGTTTATCAAATTAAGTTGATTTCTTATAGTGCTTGATTATTAATAATGAGATAAAAAAATCAAAAGTATTTATTTCCGATTTGAAGTAATATAACAAACTTTAAAAATAAGTTTTTGTGCGAAAAATCTTCGGAAACTTATGCCAGTTCCCTTATTAGTTTTAGATATTACGATTACGATTACGATTTAGATTATATTATATTATTATTATTACGATTAGATTATATTAGATTATATTACGATTTAGATATTATTAGTTTTTTACGATTAAATAATAATTAATTTAATCGTTCAAACCATGTTATGTAATCAAAATATGTGTTGAGGATTTTTAAATTATTAGAATTATGTTTATTGTGAACTTTAAAAAAGTGTAATGCCAGCATACTTTCTATGGGCTTTACCTGCTAGTAAAACAAACAAAAAAAAATGTTAAAGGAAATATTGACGTGGATTAAACGCTTTTGAGTAATTGAGTTCACCCACACAGACAGACATAATTACAAAAATGTAATTTCGAATTCTTGATTATCTGAATTCTAAATGATTGTCAAAATCTCGAGTCATATTTTTTGATAATTTTTAATATTTTTATACTATATAAGTCAGAAAGTAAAAAACAAAAAACTTAAAAAATATGGAAGGAAATCGTAATTGCAAAGATATATTAATATTTGATTAAAAATTATAGTTTTGGTTTTGAGAATTTCTGGCTATTTCAAAGGTGTCTAAATTGCGAGCATTACAAATATCTCAGATCCCAAAAAATATAAATACTGGAAATAAAATTCTTAAGAAAAAAAATGCATTGATTAATTTTTAAATTCCTATTTTTTATGATTATTTTTTATATTTTTAATTCCATGAACATTTTTAATTGTTCATAACAATCTGAAAAAATTTAGTTTTTAACTCATAGACATAAAAACTCTATTTTTGCCAATGTAAATGGAATAATTAAGATCCAATGTTAGATTTGCCTAAATACTAATTTGATAAATTCAGAGCAGTTGAAAGTCAAAATTTAATAAAAATTTGTATAGATCTTTGGAAACATTTGTAAATAACATTTAAAAAATTTTCTGTGTTTTTATCTTCATTAATTTTTATTTAATGAAGATAAAAACAAGTCTCCCATCAAATACAGAATTTTTGACATGCACTATGGAAATAGTTTTTAAAGTAGCTGTTGTGAATAAGCAAAATCAAATGGATACAGCAGGAAAAAAATGCCAATTTTAGTAGAAAAGCCCCACATCTACTGTGATCTTCATTGTTAATGGTGCTGTTTTAATTTTCCGTTTTCAAAATAAATCTACTAAAGTTTGATTACACATCGTACGCTGTTCTATTCCTAAAAACAGCTTTTTATTCTTCTCAGAAAAATTTTAAGGCCTGAATGTATGTGTACAAATATAATGAATATTAAGGAAATAATAAACCTGGAAAAGATCATATGCTATAATCAAATGTATTGCTTTTAAAGCTTTTTTTCATATGCAATTTTTCATTAACTATATTTATTTATTAATAAATCCAAAAGAAACTTGAAAAGTTGAAATATGACATATTTGACAAGCATGGATCGAAAGAAGACATTTATGAAGTCTATATTTTATCAATGCTCTTAACTAAAATAATCGAAAAACTGGCAAATTCATTTGTTAAATTATTCTTTGCAGTCGAGCTAAAGATTTATCTTTACAAAAGTAAACTAATTTTGATCTAAAAAAACTGAAAACATTAAAAAATTTATCTATTTTAATATATTCATGCTGGATACGAATAAGAATCATCATATTTTATACGAATCAAAGTTTTCATGTTTTATATAAAATAGAATTCTTACATTTTAAACGAGTCAGAATCTTCATACTGGATATAATAATACTTTAGCTTCAGGTATTAACTTCATGCTTCAAGATCTTTTACTACTATTAAGTTATTTATTATTTCCCTTTTATACTGAGTGTCCACTCGACGACTTGATTAAGTGTGATAAACTATTCGAAAATATATCCACATTTTCTAACAAATATGAACGAATTCATAGCAGTAAGAAGAGAAAGCACTTAGAAACTTGACTTAAAACCAGAAAAGACGAGATATTAATGTATTTATTTCACTCTATAAAACTAAAATAATAATAAGATTTAAAATGTGATAATTTTTCGTGGATGTCCTTTGCTATAAAAAAATTGCCATTTTCAAATCGGACAGTCGACTCTTTTATTTAGCAGCCCTATTTGCTATACAATTCATAATTGAATTGACTCAATTTATTGTGCATGATTCAAATAAGAAAATTTTTTGAGTGCAGAAAAATCGAAATGAAATATTAGAAGTAATAATGAAAAAAAAAATTATCTTTATTTTAACAATGAAATATTGTAGAAAAATGTATTTAATTTTAAAAAAAATCTAATCTGTACTAATAACATAGATAAGTGTGTGCATGTGTGTGTGCGCGCATGTGTGTGTGCGCGCATGTGTGTGTGCGCGCATGTGTGTGTGCGCGCATGCGTGCATCTGCACTTTTGCGTGTGTTTTGCACCAAATTTACTTAGTGTTTGCTACTTGTTACTACCGAATTTACTACTTGGATAGAAGGAATATGCACTTCATACTTTTTTCCATGATAATTTCCGAAAAAATTGTTCCATACAAATAAATTTCGTATAATTTCATAATGATACCATTTTAATAGTTGCATAATTTTTTCTGAATGTTGGCAATTTTTAAAAAATGGTTTTTTGATTTATTTTCAACAATATATTACATTGCAGCTCTGAAATTCATACTGCTTTTATTGTTTTGCTTACTTAACTACTTAATCGCGCGCTTTTTTTCCCCTTTTTGAAAAGAAAAAAAAAAGATTCTGTTTTATAACTGTGCAGTTTACAAGACAAAAAATGAATTGAAGTTACATTACCAGGAAATTTAGATATTTACGTTTTCAATAGAGCTACGATTCTATAGAACTGTCTGTATTAAAAAGCTTTATTTACAGGATAAACAGATCTTAATTAAGACAATTAAAAGACACGGCTTTAATAACAGGAAATTTGGCTGAATTATGAACAGGAAATTATGAAGAAAAATTATTTGATATAAAATATGACCAGTAATCTCTGTGAACCAGCTGTAGTGATTAGATTATAAGACGCATATTTTATAAATTTAGATAGTTTAACCAGATACTTGCATATTGAGTTTAGATATGATGTAATAAGATTGGTTTACATTAGAAAGGTTCAAGCGCTCATTGATCAAAGTATATATTGAGCAGTTAAAATAACACGATGTTAATGCCTGACCACTTTAGGGGATCAGAGGATGAAAATATATTTAAACGATTTAGTTGGAAATGAAGAAAACCATTAACCCGATAAACTAGGAAGTCAAGAAAGGTGGCTAGTTAAAAATAAAAAATTATATTATAAAAAATTGCTATTATTGAAAAAAATCTTGAATTTTAAGATGATGCAAAAATTAGCTTTTTGCTGCAACTTTTTTCGAAAGCTAAGGTGACATTTCGACCAATTTTCAATTAATCAAAATCTTTATAAAATTTTTTTTTAATTGCTCCATGAGTCACATCTCTAATCTCGAAAATTGGTATATGCAGGTTTTGCCACTTGAGATTTAACGGAGTGGAGTGCCTGTGGAGTGCCAACATACACATGCACATAGATACGCATACACATTCTTCATTATTATCAATAAAAAAATACAGAAAGGTGCGCAATTCGATGTATCCATACCTAAAATTAAAAAAGTTTCTTGATTAGTTAAACATACATGGTATTAGAAAAAAAAGTGTGAAAAAACTGAGATTGGAATATGAATCCATATTAAGTTAAAATTATAGGTATAAACTATAAAAAAATTGCTAATGAAATAAAAATGTACAGATGAAAAACTAAATTTAACTTCGATAAAATTTCTTTGTAAAATTCAAAAGAATATGAGAAACAAATCTAAAAATAAATAGTGCACTGAAATGCAAAAAAAATGCTTTTAAAGGAATAAAATGATATGTAACATTTATAATATCAAAAATTGCTCAAATGAGTTACTTATCAACTAAACTTTACAAGTTGATTGTTGTCGTGAACATACGGTGAATATGACTAATTTTATCTCTTGGTTTGCTACACACTTGAGTCAAGTTATTGGAATTTCAACATCGGCTATCTCATGTGCACCACACTCTATTTCATAATGAATAAATTAAACATAGTGATGTTTCTTGAGGGAAAAAAATCCCAACTTACAGAATTTTTATTTATTTTGCCTTTTTAAAAAATTGTATTCTTCTACGTCTTTCGGAAAGAATGTGTTCTCTTTAATGATCATATATAATTGTGAACTAATTAATTATTCAAAACAAATAATATCGCTGCTTTTAAAAACTCTACAGAAAAGATACGCTTCAGAACAATTTTTGTTTCGGACAGAATTATTGCTATATTTTATCCCCTTTCCCAGCAAGGATTTACTACACCATACAAACTGCAATTTAAGAAGCTCTTGCTCATAGAATAAAGATAAAAACTGTATCAAATGATGACAGGGTATTCTTGGTTTAGTACCTATTAAAACGGGCTGACTGATAATTTTTTAGACGTTATCGAAAATAAGCATTTACTGTACAGGCTTGAATATCAATAAAAAGCAGCTTGAAAAGTCAAAAACGGACTTTTTTCATCTACAGAAGAGATGATTTACAGAATCTAGACTAATTCGAAGAACCTTATACATTTATACATTAATTGAATGACCAAAATCTTAGCATAGGGGTAGCTCATCGTCCCCTCCATCTGAGAGTCCCGGGTTCGAGATCCAGTTCAGGCATGGTTGCTCTTCGTCTGTGTTCTATGTGAGATAGCACCCCCCCCCTTGCCTGTAGAAAAATGTTGTACAAGTGAATGTGACGCATTAAGTATCTGAAGGCTCACTGTTTCTTGGCTCTAGTTGGCGCTACTGCAAAAACAAGGGATGCACCCCTTGCTTAAATCACTGACAGATAACTGCCAGCTATCTTGTAAAGCACCATAAGTCACAACACGGCAAGTGAATGACTATACGTAAAATTGGAAAATGGTGCCAATTCTATATCCGAAATTGTATGATAATCATTTTTTTTTTCTTTTAAGATTACTCCAGAGTTACATGGATTTTGTCACATGCCTATCAAAGTCTGATGAGTGTGTGATAAGCCCAAAGCAATAGTTGTCTATATAAATAAAAATGAATGTTTGTCTGTGTGTCTGTTATGGGCTGCCGTACCGCTCATCCGATTCCGATAAAACTTCGACTGCTTGTTACTTGCTGTTACGGGAAGGTTATAGGCATAATAGAATTATTTAAAGTATAAAAAATATTTTCAGATCTATTTACCGCATCTATTAACCACTGATTAACCACCAAACAATTCGCTAAGGAGATACAACAGATTCAGTAAAGATGCTAAATTTAAGCTAAACGTTAATATTTCGGAACTATTGTACGTAAATGCAATGTAAGTCTTTCTCTTCGGTAATAGTTTTATTAGAGAGTGTGCGAGAAAGTTTTAGGCGAACCAAACCTATAGGTTTGAAATTTCATCTAAATATTTAATAAAAATTTTAGCGTTTTTTGCAGTAACTTCGGAAAATATTATAGTATAAATAGTTTTGTACTATTTTAGTTTTCAAAAAATTATCTTTTCAAATATATTACAGATTTTATGGTATAAATATATTTTCTATGTTTGATCAATTAAAAAAAATTTAATCATATTTTCTAATATTAAACTTGATGATACTACACGAATATTAAACGAATCATGAGAAACAATAAATAGTTTCTTTCATTACCATTTTGAAAGTAAAAAAGGCTTTACAATTCTAAAAGAATCACAAATCTAAAATGTAAAAATAAATATTTGTTTATAGAATAGAATATTAAAAATATTTATTTTTATACTATTTATGCTTCGCATTTATATATCCTTCAGTTTCAAAGAATGTATTCATTGCCGACCAGAAAATGAATCTCATTCTTAATTAAACAAGATAAGTATTACAAATTCCAAACGATGTTTTCAAGATTATTTCTTCTGTGGCAGCAACGCGTCGGGTACCAGCTAGTTTCTTCTAAATACCATTTGCACGCTGAAGGAATTTTGTTTGGAAAAGCATTCATAGCTTTTATATTAAAGATATTGGAATTGTTGTTGTTTAATATAATTTCAAAATCTTGATTTTGATGCTAAATCAGAAATTAAGCATGTAAGCAAACTAGTACAGCTTAAAAACGGCGATAAAACTCCTTTTTAAAGATGACAAATGAATAGTATAAGAAAATGATGCCATTAAATTAAAACAAACTAGCAATTTATATTGCACTCATATTATAATGTAATCATTTTAACTCAACACTTTATAATAAATTTCAAAGGAAAAAAAAACTGAAGAAAAATTTCTCTCGTGGAACAAGTAACCCCTTAAATCCACTGTAATCTGCAATGTATCTAAAAATATAATTTGCGTGAACTTCATTGGCATGCATTTTAAAATGCGAAAATACATTTTTTAATACACTGAAAATGATAATGAAAGAACTTTCCCTTCATTCCTGAAAAGTATAACTTCAGTACAAAATTCTGGCTTTTGCAACAGAGGGTTCGATATACATATTTAAACATATATGTATATCGACATTTCAACATATTTAAATCCGTTTTATAAACGGATTTAAATATGTTAAATTTTCTAGGCTAAAACGGTCCTCTTTTGATTTTTCGTAGAAATATAGAGACGGACTTGGTTGGTCATTTTCTTCACCTGATTCCGTTTAAATATCCATTTTTAGGTAACTATCGTGGAGCTTGAAAATGGGACATTAGTCTAACATTAAACATACTAGCATTTCGTCGATGCATTGGAACTGCGAATGGAAAATATTCATTTGATTGATAGTTGTAAGTTTAAAGTTTACTGTTCAACCACTGAAATTCTGCATGAATGTGACTAATTATGTAATATAATAAAACAACTCTCTGATCTTCACGTGGATCTACAAGTATTTATTTCTAAAAGAATTATTTTTATAGATAATTTTTTTACTGAATTGGCTCATTAATTGTTAATTTTTTTAAATATCAATATCAAGACTAGCTTTTTAAGAATGCCAGAGAGAACTTTCTTACTAAAACTTGCTCGTATACTTAGAAATCGGAATACCTTCTTTTTCTATTGAACTTTTCTATTCTTCCTACTTCGTCAGAATGTATAACGAGAGTGAGGTAATATAAGACGTAAGCAACAATTAACAAAAGTGAGTATCTCGGCATTTACTACCATGTGAAGTGAGGTAGTATGTCACTAACTACATGTTCTATTTTGAGCTTGTAATATAAAGGGGGGGGGGGAGGAATTTTTTAATACAAAGAAGATAATTGATTGTACATTTTGGACACCTTCTTCGATATAATTTAGGTTCAAAATATGGCACTCATCTGCAACTTCAGCAGCCAAAACCCTAGTAGCGAAGTGACTGGGAACTGCAGGCATCAGTCTTACAGAGTGCCATGGAACAAAATTTAACACGTTTATTGCATATTTTGAAAATAAGGAAATTCGACGAGTGGGTAAAAAAATAGCACCATGCACGTTCCATATCGTCCTTCAGAAAACATTAATGAAAAATAAAGGAGAAAAAAAGGTATTACACCCTAAAACCACTTATTGTCCCAAAACAATTATAAGACTCATATAAAAATGCATCTATCTAAATTCGTCTGCTTTCTGAGTTATGAAGGTCATATACATGTGAATGTACAAACTAGTAAGTGATTCTATTCTTGACAAATAGTCAAAATTTAATATATATCTACAATTATGGTGATAAATACACGCACCAAATTTCATCCACATTGGTATTTACATTTTTGAATTACCATGTTTCTATGCATATTAACAGACTAAGAAACAAACTTTTCTGGGATGGAGTTCGTTAAAACTTTGATAGAAATCAAAAAAAATTGTTGGGATTTATATTACTTTACAAAATCACTGACAGTTATATTTCAGCGATTTAAGCCAAATGAGCGTCTCTTGTTTTTCCAGTAATGCCAATCTAGAGACCAGAGTACGATTTAGCTATTCACACATCACAACCCTTTTTAAGGGTTTGACATCATTCATACATTTCATTCACAGATCGTAATTTAGAACTGAATCAGAGAACAATCACTTCTATAACAGTCTATCCAGTGGTATTACGTAGGACTTTGTGACCACCACACACACGAGGAATCTTAGGCTTTGGGGGGGGGGGAGGTTCGAGCTCCACCCCAAGTGATGCGAATCCAACGCTTTACCAATCAGGCTATCACTGCTTTATAAAATTTGTTGATGACTACTTTCCAAAATTCGTCTTAATTCAATGAGTCTAAGAGTCATCGTGTTCTAAGACAGTTAGGTAAACGAACAGAGTGACAAATAGCTATAATCTCAAATATGTGTTTTTTGGGTGCAGGGTATTTTAAAACCCATTGATTCGACAAAATCTCAAGATCGAATTCTTTGATGATTGCCATACTTTATCTTTATATGCTTCCAATAACTGGAAAGTAAAAAAATATTCCAATAACACGTTTCTTTACTTTTTACTACTCTAATAAATGTAACTGACTGGGCAGGCAGCTGGATAGCTAAAACAGTCATCTTTATAACGATAAATATAACTGGAAACTAGTTTTATATAAGACATTTATTGTATTTCATTGCAAGAAATTAACGCTGTTGAAATGGCAAAAAAAATGCAGTCATTTCGTTCTGATTAAGCAATTCTCGTCCCTTTTTCATATGGTCACTGTAAACACTTCAAAATTCGATGCATTACATTCTCATACGATGAATCATTTTACGACCCACAAGAAACCACTCTCAAATCCTAGAATTAATATTTTTAAGTCTAAATTCCGCAACCTCCCTCTTTTTGCGGCAAAGGCAAACATTACAAGCCATTAGTGCAAATCGACAAGCCTGGAAGGGAGCAAAAACACTCCCTCCTACGCCAGTGGTAGCAGCTTAATAGATACCGACCCTACTTTAATTAATCAGAGACGGCGGACACGGAAGGAAAAAAAAAGATCCAGCTCATTATCTGGATAAAGTAGGCTCTCCAAAAAGAGGAAAATCAAATACCGTACTCTAAAACGATACTCTACCGTTCCTACCTCCTACCCCTGCTTCTCTGTTTACCTTCACCCTTTCTTTCATAAAAGTGTAAAATAATCCTCATATCGAGTCGACGGTTTACAATTTTTTACTCTTTTCCTTAAAGTTATTGCTGGATTTTTGTGCACGATTTTTTTATGAGCGCCAAGCACAAACAATTAATTAACTATGCATTACACAAGTTTTTAGCTGGGGTTTTGAATATTTGAGTTGTTGCATAAATAATAAATTGGCCGTTATGCGCCATTATTATGAAAGCCCCTTTTTTTTGCTTTCTTTCTTCTCTCTTTTGAATAAATGAATCCATGAAAGGTATCTTGAGGTTCAAATGAATAATAATGTTAGGTTTGGGAAAATGTACTTCAAGTAGCATGACTGGCTTCATCCTTTATGTATCCAGATGGTCGTTGAAAAATATTTCCCATTTTTACATTGTAAAATCCACCTTTTTTTATTTGATGAAGAAATTTAAACTATATTAAGAAAGATATGACTTATACCTTAACAACAAAAACAATCAAAATAATTCATTAACCAAAATTTTGTTTGGTTATTGAGCTGAGCTTCACCTTAATGATGAAACCGGGTAAAACAATAGTTCCATCTGTTTAACAAATGTAAAATTATTAAATAAGAAAATTATTTTAATGGAAAACGTTATATACCATGTTTTAAAAAAGATCTAAAATAATTTCTCCTAACCCCATGTCTCATGCAGAGTATCTTAAAAATTTATATAAAGTCAAAAAATTGCACTAGTTAGGAGAAATTATTTTATTTTTTTAAATTCCATTTTTAAAAACGTGGTTATTCATTATTTTAAAATAAATAACTGTTTTCTATTTTTTAATCTTGTATGTGTGTAATTAATTATTTTTATTTAAATAACTATTTCCTGATTTTTATCTTGTGCTTGCGTGAAATTATAATCGTTTTTAATGTAACTTTCCAATGAGCTAACGATTAGACATGGTGCCATCTGTCGGTTATAAAAATTCGAGTCGATTACCAAAATATGTACCAAACAAACAGATAAGAAAACTAGTTAATATTGTATTGTCATCCAGTTCTGAACTGTGTGTAAAATTTCAAGTCTCGAGTTCACTGGGAAATTAGTTTAAAATCGAATGCCAAATTTTCTTCGAACAGATATATCAAAAAACGAATTTAAAAAAAGAGTTAATATTTAATAACAAATAACACGTTATCCTTAGACATTTTCGAAATCCTTAGAAGCAAATAATTGTGCAAATGAAAACAGTTATTTCTGTTTTCTTCAGGTAGATTAAAGCTTCAGTTTCAAGCTTCATTAAAGTTGTTTCGAAAGGACTTCATTATTTTGAATTCACATTGGACGACGAAATTTTCACCTTAACTGGCAGCTCATTTCTCAAACTTTTACGCCATACTAGCAACGTCTCCTAAATCCTTTGTACTTCAAATTCAGCATACACATCACATTTAAGTTCATCTTTCATGGAATCAAGTTTCGATCTTAAAACCTTCCAATCCCAAAGACGGAGACCTACCATACGCCACTATAACACCTTTTAAGAACACCAGTCAAACGTAATGAAGTTATAATTTAGTACAATTATGCCGATAAAATAATAAATATGACAATATTACACTAGTACAAACATTATCTTAATTTAATAGTTTTATTTCATCGAATTCCCTTTTAAATCTGCTCATATTTACTTGTTATTTTCCCCCTTCTTCTTATGATTTCAAAGTATTATCTGCCATTTCCAAAATTGATTTTACTGAAAACAATAACTAAATTCTGCAATTTTTCTTCAATAATTTAAAACAGATTTATTTTTAAAAAAATATTTCTAAAACATCGTTTCGTTAATTGTACTGTGAATATTCATAAACTTTGAAACCTAAATTTGAAGCTAATTCTTAGAATACAATATTATAGCAGGTACTCTCAACAATTAAAGATATGATTTCGAAATGAACACCAAATTTTCCATATTCTTTTTATTACAAACTTTAACTCTTATCTATAGAATTTTTTAAGTAACATGTTTATTAATTTTCAATACAAGTGAAGTTTCAAATTTAAGGTGATAAAACTACTGAAGTTTTCAGTACCGAAGCAAAAGCTTTTATGATAAAGCATTCGTTATTAATATTTTTAATGATTCCAATTTTTTCTTTTAAATTTACAGTTTTGAAAGCTTTTATTGATAGTAATTTTATTAAAAAATGTTTACGTAATAATGATGAGCATTTTGTTTTTCATTTTCATTTCCACTAAAAAATTATAGAATCCCTTCGTTACAACATCAAGTAAAGGATTTTAAATCCTGAATGTTATTCGAAGCTGTTGTTTCCACACATTTTACTTTCTCATATACTAAGTATACAGAAAGGGTAATAATCATAAAAAAAATTCAAACTCAAGATCTTGACAAATTTCCACGTTTTAGACGTTCCTGAATTTGAAAAACACATTTCTGGAAAATGTCCGTCTGTTTATCTGTGACAAAGATAACCCAAAAATATTTTGAGCTAGACGGTTGAAATTTGGTATTTGACCTACACACAAAAATCGCAGATATCTTTCAAATTTTGTGTAAAATCTGCTCAGAGGAAGTCCGGTTGCTCCCATATTAATTAGTAAGATAACCACAAAACGTAGAGAGCCAGATAGATAATACTTCGATACATATATTTAATATTTAAAGAATAGATGCTTGTCAAAATAGAGCCAAGTAAAACCACGTGTTGATTTTATATTCGTATTTACTTTCAGAAACGTATGTTGTTGTTGTTACTTATGCCACTTTTAAAAGCCCGCTGACAGAAAACTGTCTACGATTTAAGCGAAATAAGCATCTCTTGTTTGTTCAATATCGCCAACAAGGGCCAAGAATACGGCTTGACTACTTTCATACTTCACATTCGCTTGTACAGCCCCTTTTTACTGGGGAGCACATTCATACAATTCACAGATAGATCACAGAAGAATGGCCATGCCCAAACCGGGATTCGAAACCGGGACTCCCAGATCTCGGGGAAGGCTCGGAAACATGTTAAACTCAAAAATGCATTGACTGAAATATATCAAATTAGGTATGGGATTTTGTGATATTGTGACTAATAATATTTTGTTTTAATCAGTCGAGGAAAAGGGTTTTCAACAGAAATACGATTTTTGAATACTATTAATACATGGCAAGGATTTATCACCAAATGTCTTGCCAAGGATGAATTCAGTAAAAAGATTAAATTCACAATAAAAGTTAATATTTCCGATTGTATGCTAATACCATGCAAAGCGTTCTCTGGCTAAAATTCTAAAGTTTTATTAGAGAGTATACTAGAAAGTTTAACGGGGACCAACCTCTATCCGGTTTCCCAAAGGAATAGTTAAGTACTAAATCAGCTTGGAATCTTCAAATCCAAATCCAAAACCATTCGGAAGAATTGAATATTTGCGAATTGAATGGTAGAATAATTGCAAGCCGAATTCTGTTTAATAGATAATTAGTTATTACCTTTAATCCTTAGAAATAGATTAAAGGAATTGTCGAAATCCCAATACTTCCGTGCAACGGAGATGGTTGTGGCATTTCCGGTAGCACATTAACGAACCTAATTTTGTACTATCTAACATTAAGACCAGGAACACTAACTTCTGTTCGATATTTAGATAGGAACATACTGCATTTGAGATACTGGATAGATATCGATACGGAGAATTTGGATTCCTCAGATATTTGAATCTTGTTAGATAGTCATGCTTCTACTGAAATAGGAAGGAGAAATGACTCATAAAAATTACATTCTACATTCTATTCTAATTGAATTACATTCTACAGACTTTCTCTTCATCTTAGATACATTTACATATCGATGTGAGAGATAATGTTATGGATAAAACGATTGTAAATATCTTCTTATATCAAAAGATATCAATTCATCAAAAAAGATTGAGGTCAATAAATTTCAGGGCATTCCTTTAAAAGTGGGATCCATGATTATGGCAATCGATGCCTTACCAAGATTTTTGTGAGAGAGGGAAGATAACACCTATAACAGAGTTTAGTTTAGGTATATTAACTTCCTATTTTAAAACAATAAAACAATACACACACAAAAAACCTCCATTTCCGAAGCCGGGACCTGACTTCCAGGCCGCCTCGACTGCCTTTATCCGAGAATGTTTTGAGGAGATTGTATCTATTTGAAATATTAATGATGAACTGAAGGAATGCTCTGAAGTTTATTGACATCAATCCTTTTTGAAAAATAGATATTTTTTAATATAAAAAGTTATTTACAATCGCTTTACATACAGGATTCTGATATCGATAAAGGTACTCAAATATACGGTATGATGAAAAAAAGTCAATAAATATGGTAAAAAGAAGACTGAGGTCAATAAATTTCAGAGCATTTCTCCAGCTCTTCATTACTATTCCAAATGGGAATGGTCTCCTCAAAACCACCTCGCATAATCTCTAATCAAGGTATTATCTTCCCCTCCTTCGCATAAAATTTGGACATTTTTGTGAGGCAAGGAATGCCTCACATAATATTGGGGAACGGTACTAACAAATTATTGATTTTTGGCATGAATATACCATTTTTACTGAATCTATAATAAGATCGGTAATTTTTTGTTTGGCCATTAATTTCTAACTTACGGTTAATACACAAAATATTTAAATCGTATTTATATTATATGCACCTTTTTTCGTGATCGTTTGAAATGGTGAAATAACATTAATTTTAATAACAATATCATGTAATAAATTTCATTTATCCAAACAGGCAAAACGACAGATATATATTATTCCAAATTTAACATTAGTTTAGTTATATTAATGTCCCATCTAAAAGCAACACTAGGGCTATTTTGGGACGGATCTCGTAATTTTGAGCCTTGGTCAGATGACGTGGACGACACTTGAGTTGGCACCCCCTCTCCATACTAGCGGGAGGTCGTTTGGCCTAACGAGTTTGGCATGCAACATTTCGCCTTACACGACCGTTCTTCGGTGGAATAGGGTCTCGAGCCTAAAAGCCTACGGATCACAAACCCCCACCTTATCACCAGGCCACCGCGGCGCAGGCGCCGTCCCCAAAATATTTTTTGACAACTCAAGTTGATCTGAAACCTGAGTCTTTGCCAAAATTTCGAGTTGACAATTACAGACTGTCCTTTTGTAAGTACTGTTTGAGATGATGGAACACTTTACTTAGAAGTCTGTGGTTTCATCAGAAAATATGTCATCTCAGCATAAGGTGAGTCAAATGCATAAGAGCAAAAAATAGTACTAATATGTCAGAAATATAAAATTCTAACCAAGATTCCTGCCCATATTTGTTTTAGCGTGATTCGATTTTATTTAGTAAGATTCGAATATTTGGAATATACATTATTGATTTTAGAATTTTGGAAGAGTTCTTGATTTCATGGAATAGATCTAGCTATGCAAAACTTAAATAGGCTTGTAATAATAGCAACATTTTTATTTGCAATAGATTATTTAATTTTATAATTTTCACTTTTATGAAATAGCTATGGGGGAATTTTAAATAAATGCATTTCATATTAAAAAACACAATTATTTAATATTCATAACAAATAAGCTGGTTGCCAAAAATGTCTAGTTTACTAATATTTTAAATTGTCCGAAAAAAGAGTGAAAGTAATTAGATATGTTAAAATAATCCATTGAAATATACATTATGATACTTATATTTATAATTTCAATAAATTAGAATCACAGAATAATAGAATAATAAAGCCATTTTCATAGAACTTTAAACATCATAATATATACAGGCACATATGACAATTATATGCAGTTAAATCGGATATTTTAGATCTACTGCGCTCTACCCACCATATTATAATAGTTTACTAAAACGTAGGGCGATTCTGGAAAACGGATTTGTGCAATAATATAATCCCTAAATATTAAATCATGTTCATCATTAGGCATGATTAATTTTGTAACCGTGGAGCAAGCTACTGAAATATATAGAATGTGAACTATTGGTAGTTGCATCGATGGTGTAGCTTTGACGGACAGGCGAAAATCATGCGCCATTTGTCTCTGTCAGTAGTTTGAATTCACGTAAATTAGACACTTGAACAGATCACCAATGGTCTGATGCTAATGAAACCCATAGTTTTGAATTGAAAGCAACTATTAGTGAATATTAAAAAATTAGAATATCTACTTGAAAATAATTTATTTCTCACATAAAAGAAAATCTATTCCAAGCATAATAGCAAAGAAATTAATATTAAAAAAAAAACAGTTTTATGACTAAATAATAACTTAACGACACTGTTAATGTTATTGAGTTCACATTATTATTATTATTTTCATCATCGTCATTATTATTTATTTATTTATTTATTGTTTACTGGCTTCTTGACCTAGGGGTAGTGTGTCTTCACCGTGATCTGGGCGTCCCGGGTTCGAGTTCTGGTTTAGGATGGTTGTTTTTCCTTTTATGTTCCATCGGCGAAGTGTGTGAAAGAGCTCCCAATAAAATGGGGTTATGAAAGCGAGTGTCTGAGTGTCACCTTCATATGAGTCTAGAGTCAGACTTCTGCCTTCGAGTGCTCAGGGGTCTTTATCCTCAGAAGGTATGGTACCCTCTTTCTATTTTAACGTGGACAAGACATCATCGTTATTACTTTATGTAATGCTTGCATTTAAAGTTTAGTCCGTTATAATAACGATATTCCGAATTTAAATTTAAACCTTGCTGCACTTATATATTTACTGATGTTTTTTGTGCAATATATATGATCCAGGTAGAATAACTATGATGCAATACATATGATCCAGCTAGAAATCCAGTTTTATAATATTACACATGTAAAAATGCTCCATCATGTGTTCTCAAGATCAAGATAAAAAGCATAATACACAAGATCATCATTATAAGATTATATAAAAAATATTGAAATTGAGAACATTAGAAAATAATAAGTGCAACTTTGTAGCTAAAATCCAAAATAAGCTTTTTTTAAAAATTCTTTTATTTCAAATCGTTCTTAAAATAATTATTTAAAAAAAACGGGATCTCTTTAATCGTAGATTGTAATTAATACATGGGTTTGACCAGAAAAATTTTGCCAACATTTTTTCTGCGCTTTATTCTTTTTACATTCAGTATAAGTTCAATATTCAGAATTCGTAGGTTAGAAAATAATTATGCAATAGAAAATGCGAATTTTTGCTAATTGTTTTTAATTCCTTTTGGCTGCTTTTTCTTAACTCTTCATTATCTCATTGATTTTCAACTTCCACTATTGAGATAAAATTTTAAGACCGAAGTAA
The DNA here is from genome assembly GCA_026543055.1 of Argiope trifasciata. Classification (NCBI taxonomy): domain Eukaryota; kingdom Metazoa; phylum Arthropoda; class Arachnida; order Araneae; family Araneidae; genus Argiope; species Argiope trifasciata. Next base: position 605,543 of record JAPMOQ010026930.1, on the reverse strand, counting down.
AGACACAAGTAGAAAAAGGTTTAAAATTCTAACAGAATTTTTTTTCACTTATAATTTTCTGCTCTCTATGTATTTTAAGTCATGGATTCCACCTTAAACTGAGCTAATGCATATATTTATTTTTCATGTTTATTTATATATTTTTCCATTTATTTTCTTATTTTTTTATTCTTTTATTTACTTATTTTTTATCAATTAATTTATTTATATTTTTCTCCTTGCTTTAATTTTTTCTTTCATTTTTCTGCTTTCAAAGTTTAAACTGCTCACTTGTGTTAAACTTTATTATTTACTAATTGTGTTTCAATTACATTGTTACTGTGGAATATTATGTAAGCTCTTCTGCCTAAGCCATTTGGACTTTCTCCACTTTTTCTTTTTATGTCTACAGCTTTATTTTTTTACCGTTTGGCATTTTTTTAAAATTTAGTTTTTCTATCATCTAGTACCTACAAATGCATCTGAAAGATTTTTTTCTGGATAGTTAGTCGTTTGAAAACATTTTAAAATCTTTTATTATTATTATTTTAACTCTGACCTTTTTACCGGTGTAATGTCACTTTTGAAACCCATCTAATCATCACCAGAATGCTCCGGCCCCCTGACATAGAGATAACGCGTCTTCCCCGTGATCTAGGCGTCCCGGGTTCGAGTATGGTTGTTTTTCTTCAGTCAGAGGATACATTCACATGTAGCGATGGTGTTGACGAATTTGCACCAATGTGTAGATTGAATTTCGCCAAGGATCATCGCCTCATTGGTGACCCAGACGGAATATGAACACACAACCTTCTGATCTGGAATCAGACTCACTTGAAGCAGCAGTAACTCTCTTCGTTCGCCATAAGGCTTGGCGATATTGAAGCACTCACTCCGCTAGCGTAACGCTTGGCGCCAAAAAAAATCGTTCGTCTCAACTGACTCACGGGTAGGGGAGTATTGTGGTGGCATCTTAATAAGCCAGTAATAGTCACTAGACATGAATGTACGCTTTTGTCGAATGGTTAAACTATTGGACTTCAAACCCAAACATCGCACCGATATGTAGGTTGAATTCCGCCAAGGATACTATCGCCACACACATGTATTCAATTGTAAAAAGGGTTTCTGCAAGTGAATGTGACGCATGAAATAGCTAAATCGTACTATTGGCCCTTGTTGGCGCTACTGATAAATTAAGAGAGGCTCATTCGGTTTAAACCGCTGATAGGTAATTGTCAGCGGACTTGTGAAGTACCATATGCCACAATACAACAACAACATCAGAATATTCAAGGCAAATCGATTTACAATAGACTTGGAGTAAAATCTGTAATTAGACGCTTTTGAATTTTAATAGATATTTTTGCACATGCTCATAATAACTTAATTGCCCTCAAAACAAATGTTTAATTTTACATTAAAAAATTTTAATCGCATACAAAAATTTGTGACCAATCAAATTTTTGATTCTACTGAATTCGGATTAATACAATTTTTGTGTATAGCATCTCAACGTATGAAACATACATACACCCACAGAATAATTCATTGTGTCTACCACAGACTTGATGGTGTGTGATATAACGGAGGAATATGAATTTGAAAAAAAAAAAAATTTATCAACTCTATTCTCAGCTCAATTTTATGAATAATTTACCATGACTTTTTTAATTTAGAAGATGTGTTTAAGAAAAACGCTCGTAATCTTCATTTCTTGGCATTGTTTTAAAGATAGAGTAATATTAGTTCATTTATTTTACTTAAAATTGGGCAACTCTAAAACTGTTGCATTTGATGCAACTAATTTTACATTTTGGAACAAAACCCCGGGGAGAGCACCTTGAAAAGAGGATAAGATTCTTCCAGAATGGTGGTTAGATTTCTCTACTCTGGAGTTTACATAAATAGAAAGGGGATCTGGCTCCTCCCATCGATGACGGTATGCACTTCCTTCGGGAAGTGTTGTACCGTGGTCGGTGATGAGCCTTAGGACCCAGCCACAGTTCCCGTCAATGTTTATGTTGCTGTGGTCAAGTTATTCAATTTTCTTTATCCGTGTGACAAAAGGCGGGTCGAAAAATGTGATATGACTGACTCTCTCATTTACAGATAGAAGTATGACTTACAGGTAGGAAAAAAGTGAGGGATGAGAATTGTAGGTAATAACAGTAAGAAATTTCTAATAAATTAATTATAACAGAAATTCACAGGCTAGTGTGATAGGAGCGTAAGGGCCATTAAACCTTTCTGCTAAGATTAGATCATTTAATAACTATATTTCTTGTCATTTCAATTTATTATAAATCTTTTTGATATTAGGAAAAGCTCAGAATCCAGAAGAGCGCAATGTTTTATTTAAAATCTTCAAAGAAATAAAGTATTCGAATAAGATAGTAAATGGATCCTAACATGATAAACCGATGTGCTGAAGCAATGAACTGTTCTCTGCAATCAGACTGGCTGCTGGATATTTTCCTGATTTTCTCATTGAGAAATACAAATGAGAACAAATTTCTTTGTAATTCCTTTGCCTAATCATCTAAATTTACACTGAAGTGACAAAAGTCATGGGATGACTGTTAATATCGTGTCGGTCCTCTTTTTGCACGGCGAAGTGCAACAACTCGACGTGTCATGGAGTCCACAAGTCGTTGGAAATCCTCTGCAGGAATATTGAGCCATGCTGTCTGTATAGACGTCCATAATTGTGAAAGTGTGGATGGTGCAGGAGTTTGGGCACGAACAGACCTTTCGATGATGTCCCATAAATGCTCGATGGGATTCATATCGGGCGATCTAGGTGGCCAGATCATGCGCTGGAATTGTCCGGAATGTTCTTCAAACCAATCGCGAACAGTTCTAGCCCGGTGACATGGCGCATTGTCATCCATAAAAATCCCATCGTTGTGTGGGTACGTGAAGTCCATGAATGGCTGCAAGTGATCTGCAAGCAGCTAAACATAACCATTTCCAGTCAATGATCGGTTCAGTTGCACCAGAGGACCGAGTCCATGCCATGTAAAAACAGCCCACACCATTATGCAGCCACCACCAGCTTGAGCAGTGCCTTGCTGACAGTTTGGGTCCATGGCTTCGTGGGGTCTGCGCCACACTCGAACTCTACCTCTGAAATCGTGACTCATCTGACCATGCCACGGTTTTCCACTGGTCTAGGGACCAGTCGATATGCTCACGAGCCCAGGAGAGTCGCTGCAGGCGATGTCGTGCTATCAGTAAAGCCACTCGAGTCGGTCTTCTGCTGTCATAGCCCAAGGAAGACAAATTTCGCCGCACAGTCCTATCGGACACGTCCCTCGTACGTCCCACATTGATTTCTGCAGTTATTTGACGAAGTGTTGCGTGTCTATTAACATTGACCATTCTACACAGACGTCGGCGGTCTCGGTCGTTAAGTGCAGGTGGTCGCCCACTGCGCTGTCCATGATGGGATGTGATGCCTGAAATTTCATACTCTCGGCACACTCTTGATACTGCAGATCTCGGAATGTTGAATTCACTAACGATATCCGCAATGGAATGACCCATGCGTCTAGCTCCAACTAACATTCCACGTTCAAAGTCTGTTAATTCTCGTCGTGCCGCCATAAATCACGAAAAACCTGTTCACATGAATAACTTGAACACAAATGAAAGCTCTGGAAAACGAACTGCGCATTTATACTTTTTTGCTGCGATACTACTCCCATCTGTATATTTGCATATTGCTATCCCATGACTTTTGTCACTTCAGTGTATATTAAATCAAATTTCTTCTTCAGTTGCAACCTAAACGTCACAAGAAAGTTTTGAGAACATTTTTTTTATGTTTGACTCTGTAAAGTATGAGCAAGACTACCCAGTAAACAGTCCAGATATTTTCGCGAAAATAATTAATTTATTACTATTGAGAGTATCACAAACACTTAAAATATTTTTTAAAATTTAACATAATTTTAAAATGTTAAATATTATAATACCACTGACATAAATTTTATAATCATCATTTCGTATCCGTCTGTCATTTCTCCCTTTCAGCTATCATCCTCTAAACTCAGCTAATATCCGATTAAACTCAAACATGAAGTCCAGCTTTTCTTGATAATTCCGATAGATGGCGCTGTTATTTGACTTACACAATTGGTTTAAATAGGATCGACAAAATAAATTTAGATCCACCATCATGTTTTGCTAAACTTTTTATTTTCACCTTATTAACATTTTTTTTAATTTAAAGTATAATTCTGAAAATTATTGCAAAGTTATTATTACTTATTGAGTACGTTTTTCTTTTCAAACGATTCGCGATCAGCTTGAAATTTAGTACTGCACAAAGAGTAGTTAAAGCATAGTTAGTAAAAGTATCAAAAGTAGTTAAAGTTCAAAATATTGAACCAGTTTTTATTAATTAAAACTTTGATATATGTGTTATTTTAATGTAGAAATATCTGAAAAATCTATTCCTCTTCATATCTAAGTATTAAAAAAACTCCGCTCCTTTCAAGTTTGTTTACTCAGAAACTGTTTCTGCAAAACAGCTTTTCAGAATTATCAACCTTTCATACGTTTGAATGTCTGAGGTTGTACAAAAGTAGCATTCATGAATTTCAAATAAATAGTTATGATTTTACTCCCATTTACTCCATCATATAAATTCTCTACTCAGTGATAAATTATAAAGGTAAAATACGATATCTTTTGCAAGTCAAAACGATTTCAGGAGTATTTAAAAGTCTGATTTGCCTTTGATATAGGGAGATAGGTTTTCTTTCTGAAGGGCTATCAAGAGAAATATAATATTACATCGAGAAAAACCTGGAAATCAGCAGCCAACTCGACTAAATCGAGAACTTGGTACCAAATCATAAACTGAGATGAATTCCCAGCTGTTAATGTTTTAACTGTCCCTTTAATATTACTAATTAAAAGCACATTAAGAGTACAATTAGAGCTTAGAACCGTAACTAACCTGCGTTAACTCATGTTCATCATCCACACTTTAATTCACTGATAGTTCTGCAACATATTATCGTAGTACATTCTACGAAAGCTCTCTCCTACTCTGATAATGTATTTCAGTTCCTCTTTATATTTTTATTAAAAAAACTTTTTCGTTTAATGTTTTAAAATCGTTCTAAAAGCTTTTCCATTCTTAAAACTTCAGACAGATTTTTTTTAAAACTTAAATAAATACATACAACAATTAAAAAAAAAATCAATCAAGTTTTATATTAAAATGGACTTAGCAAATGATTAAATATATATCACAATGATGAATATGTCAGTATCGATAAATTTTGATTTGTTTATAAATAAAATATTCTATTCTGGCATAATTTTGCTTTTGGGAAACATCTAATTTTATATTTCACTGTTTTCATTCAATTCATGTAATTGGATTAGTTTTTAATGAAAGCTTTTCATAATTTTCTTATTAATGCTAATAATTTAAATATTTTAGATCAAACTGTTTGCATGATCAGATTGTTAAATATTCCACAGCCGTATAATAAAATAATTTGATTTTGTGCTATCATTTGACTTAAAAGTGTCATGTACTTGAACAAAAATTCAGAACACTTTTTTCCTTTAAAACACAATTTTTTCCTATTTCTTGATTTGGCTGCTGATGTGCTTTTGTCTTTTCTTTCCAGTCAATTGATAAATTTGTTGTTTAGAAACGTTGTATTTAAATATTTTGAGTGTGCTAAAAAATGTATAATTATATTTAAAATTATCTTGGGAATTTTTTTTATGTTCAGTACATTGATACTATCTTCTTTAAAGACGATCCACAATTGAGTATTTTCACATTGCAATTTGTCATAAAATTATTTATTTAAAACTATTTTCGTGTATATTATGTTAAAGTTAATAAAACTATTTGGTTTTTGAAAGATAAAGTAAAATCTCGAAAATAAGCTTGCTTAAAAGTACCTACCGATATTAATCCAGCCTTGTTTATTTATGACTAGCCGCCTTTGGCGACCAGCTTAAGGCGCCATGAATAATGCGTTCTAAAATTTTCAATTAAATCACAAATTCATTAGCCTTGAAGTAATTCCGGGCATTGACTGGTCTGAAATTAATATTTTCTTTAAGAAAATGGACGGAAAGTTCTAAAAGAACACGTTTTCCTAATAATATTCTTTAATTTTATAAATCATTCAGTTTTAAGTATCGGTTATGCTTCCAAAATATTAAAAATGTTTTTTTGGTGATGTTGCCAAAATATTAAATATGTTTTTTAAAGAAAGCGAAAAAATTATTGAATTAATGATACAGATATTGCAAACGATTATAGAAATATGCCATTAAATAGGGATTTCAACGCATATCCTGTCTAAATTCAATCAGGTTTACCGTAAATAAAGAAGATTTATTGAATTTATCATTTAGATATTGCAAATGATCATAGAATCCTTTGCCTTGCATTTATTTTTTTAAAGAAAATATCACTTTTTATATTTATGTTATTTTATCCAGTCCCGTGCTGAAAGCTGTATTTCTTTAGATTTGATTTGCGATGATAGTTTTTTGTTTTTTTAATCTGAACTTCCGTCATTCTGTTATTTTATTTTATCCGGTCACGTGCTAAAAAAACATGGTTAAAATATTTATTTAAAAATTCGTTAAAAATAGAAGCTTAAGTTATACATTAAAACATAGATACAATTAGAAAGCTAATTTTTTAATCTTTAAATTGATGTAAAAATCATGTTTGTGCGATAATATTTTCGGAAGTTATAGCGGAAAAAACGTCGGAATTTCGCTTAAATTTTAATTAATTCAAACTCTAGTTAAAAATTCGAAAAAAGGGCTCCGAGGTGCACATTCCCGACCTCCAAGGTATACATGTACCAAATTTGGTAGCTGTAGGTCCAACGGTCTGGCCTGTAGAGCGGCGCCAACACACACACACGCACACACACACACATTGAGCTTTATTATAAGTATAGATATATTGCGTTTTATCTAGTTTCTATGCCACGCCAAGTAAATTCTATTTCAGTTCTTTTTATATTTATTATGTTCTTTAAATGTTTTCTATTTATTATTCTTGTTATCTACTTTATGTTCTTTATTACTTACTAGCCACCTTTGGCGACCAGCTGGTTCGCCATGAGTAATGCGTTCTAAAATTTCCAATTAAATCATATATTTTTTAGCCAAAATTTAAGAAATAGTTTAAGTTAAAAGATTCTGTTATTAGTAGTTAAAGAGTCGGTAACTTTATTCGGAAAAACTTTGAGTTTAATGCTCTAATAATTTATCAATTATGCTTCCAAAATATTAAAAATGTTTTTTTCAGTGATATTGCCAAAATGTTAAATATGTTTTTTAAAGAAAGCGAAAAAGGGAAAAAATATTGAATTAATGATACAGATATTGCAAACGATTATAGAAATATGCCATTAAGTCGAAATTTCAATGCATATCCTGTCTAAATTCAATCAGGTTTACTGTAAATAAAGATAATTTATGGAATTAATAATATAAATATTGCAAACGATTTCTTAGAATCCTTTGCATTGCATTTATTTTTATAGAAGATATCACATTTTATATTTATGTTATTTTATCCAGTCACGTGCTGAAAGTTGTATTTCTTTAGATTTGATTTACGATGATAGTTGTTGTTTTTTCATTTGAACTTCCGGCATTTTTTTATTTTATTTTATCCTGTCACGTGCTAAAAAAAACATGGTTAAAATATTTCTTTAAAAATTCGTTAAAAATAGAAGCTTGAGTTATACATTAAAATACTGATACCATTAGAAAGCTAATTTTTTAATCTTTAAATGGATGTAAAAATCATGTTTGTGCGATAATATTTTCGGAAGTTATAGCGGAAAAACTTCGAAATTTCGCTTAAATTTTAATTAATTCAAATTCTAATTAAAAATTCAAAAAAAGGGCTCCGAGGTGCACATTCCCAACATCCGAGGTATACATGTACCAAATTTGGTAGCTGTAGGTCCAACGGTCTGGCCTGTTGAGCGCCAACACACACACACGCACACACACACACACGCACACACACACACACACACACATTGAGCTTTATTATAAGTATAGATTATTAACTGACTTTTGTATTTTCATGCCTAATAATCATAAAATGATGGCTCTCTATTTGGAAATAAAGCAAACGTTATAAATATATTTCTCAGAAATAAATGCTTCTATACAAATATTTAACTACAGAATAACAACCATCTTCTTCTCAATCAGAAATTCAAAAAAGCCAAAATTGAATTTTTTTTTCTTTTTAAAAAAGGGGAATATTAAAAATGGCATGATAAATTCTCTAACTATAAAAGGAGTGTTATTAATTACGGATATGTTTGTCAATAAATGATACTAGGGGTTTTATATCGCTGACCGATTGAAAATTGAATAAAATTAGTTTAGTCGTGTTTTATCATTATATCAATAGAAATAAGAGTTCTGTTGATTCTTTTAAAAATAAGATTTCATAGAAAACGAAAAAAATATTTGAGTCTCGATTTCGAAATAGAAGCATGCCATTCAATCTTCATTAACTTGATTTTCTTCGTGACTCTCTTTTGAAAAGTTGCCTTTATGAAGAGGCCTTAGTCATAAGACAGTTTCCTACCTCACTCTCTTGAGTTAGCAACCACATGTTGAAACGGGTGAAAATTCTTCATCAGCATACTGTAGAAACTCAAAGACAAGTATGTTTTGAGAAAAGTGTATTTCACTTTAAAGTTAAGGAAAAATAATAGTTAGAGGGACCAACTATGGTAGATTTCAAAGTAAACAATCTAAGTAGCTACCAAAGATAGCTAGATTGAGATAATGCTGAAAACAGGTTTTAAAAATAACTATTTTCCAACTTACTAAATAAACAAATTTATAAAAAATTGCAAATTGTATTGATGATAAAATATTAAAATAATTAATCAGATTCTTCGATACTTTGTTTTGTTTATTTAATTATTAGACAGAGCATATTATGTGCAAATGTGAAATCCGGTAAGACTGGAGATACGATTCATGTGTAAACAAATACATATTCAATAATTAGTAAAATAAAAACATATCCATTTAAAAAAAACCATTCAAAAGTCAAATATGATGAGATAGAGGATAAAATATAATATTTTGCCCTGGAAATTGCTGGCCTTTTTTGTGGAAGCATAAGTATTGAAAAGTAAGAGTATAAGTACTGAAAATAAAGAAGTATTGAAAATACCAAAATTGATATCCTAGTTATGATGAGTTATTTACTTGAAGATGTTTCAAAGAAGCTCCGTTTCAGTTTTCCTTGCAGAACTAAAGCAACCCATTATGTTACAATGCCAATAATGCTATAACTCTTACATATAATTATGACTACTCAAGGTGCTATAGAAGTAATTTATGAAATAAGATAAGCATCCTCTCCTATTCAAAAGCTGAACGTTATGAATTATTTCCTCATTTTTCAGTCTTTTAGAAAACTGAATATAGTTTTAACAACATTTAATGAACCATATTTAAGATGCCTGAAAGATCACACTTGAATCCATCACTCTTAAAATATAATTGTTTGTTATTTCTAGATAAACCTTCCAATGTATTATAATCTTCTCAAAGACTGATAAGAACAATAGTGGCTATTCTTTGAATATCTTTTACAATAGAAAATGTAATAATGTCTAAGGTTTGACTTCTAAAGCAATTTAAAAAGTTATTCAAAATAAATTATAAAATATGACAAAATATATAATCCTTTTTACAAATAAGCGAACATATTTTTATGTGTTTTCCCAATCCTATAATCTTTAAAGAAACATGAAATGTAATTATGATAATAAGCAATAAATGTTTTAGTTTTTCTTTAAAATCGCTTGGCTAAAAATCCCCAAACTCCAACAGCAAGAAAGCAAATAAACAAGTCCAAAGACTTTTTAAAAGCTCTCTATTATAGTTAATTTGCATTGAAAAAGCTGCGAATCTCGCATTTGTGAAATTTTATTTCAGGAAGCAAAAAAAATGGTAAAGAAATTACCAAGATCTTCAATCACTGGATGACAAAAGACGAAATTCCTCATCTCTCTTTTCCTATTTGGCCTTTTTTAGAAAAAAAAAACACATACTACTCAGCTTTCGAAATCAAGTAAAGGATGATAAATTCAAACGTCGAGAGCTCATTATGAAACGCTACTCGCCGAGAGGTATTGAAATAAATTATTCTCCTATCCCATTATGAGTACACGATGATTAATTGATTTGAATGAAGAAAATAGAACCAAAATAAAAAAAAGAAAGAAAAAGAAATCCCAACAGAGGAAACCGTATGCTATGATGTTAAATAAACGCTTCAATAAAAATATTCATAACAATACTGGAATGGCGCAGTAAAAAAAGAGGAACACACCGCAGCTAAACACTTAAAACTTCAATCCTTTTTCATTATCTGAAACCTTTAGAATTTGTAAAACTTGGTGGGGGGAAGGCTAATTCGCCAAATCATGCCTTGGAGGAGAAGAAAGAAAGGAAGGCTCTTGTGAAATTTCGAATGCTTCAAGAACGGAGGGCGCGTTTTGGGAAAAGACAGACGGACCAGCTAATTGGTCCGAAAAGCTTGAAATCTTTTAAGAGCCCGTCTTAATTGGGACGAGACCCAAGTTAGGTAATGACCGTTTTCAGGCGTATTTAATTAGCTTAGTATGAAATAGCTCTGAGACTTGTTTAACAATGGTTTAAGTGTCTACATGCAGTTTTTGACTCTCCTTTTAACAAATTGCTTGGCTTTTTTCTTTTCATAATATAGTAGTATTTCTTAGCGCTGGAAATCATTGCAGGCTTTAATTTTCAGCCAAGATTTTTTTTATTTATTTCCTTTATTCTTTCTTTCTTTATTCTTTCTCGTCTTCTTATTTGTCTGCTGCTGAGTAGTGGGTTTTCAGTTTCCGGAATGCGCCGGTGGCATTCTGTTTGCAAAAATGAGAATAATGAAAGAGAATTATGCTCTTTTTCCATTAATATTTTGTTTGAGTGAGACATATTTTTTCAGCGGTAAATAACTGAAATGTGAGTGTGTGCTGCCCGGCTTGAAATGTGACGGATAATATTATACTAACTAGACAGAAAATGCTTTGTCTTCAGAACTGCTACAAGAAATTAAAATGTGCCCAGGATAATTATGCAGATTTTTTCCCTCTCTTCTTCTTTTGTATGAGTACGTCTCGTCTCATTCGTTTCCTCTCCTTCTTTATCTCATTGTACTACTTTAACTTTTTTTCTAGAAATTAGAACTTCTCTAATTTTAGTATTTTTAAACTGCTTCTGCATTACTACCACATTTTTATAGTCCTATCATTAGAATCAAAGACGTGAGCAGGAAACAGAGAAGCGTTATTAGATTTCGACATTTTGTAATATGGAAACGATGTCCTAAATATGAATAAAGAGTAAATGGCAACATTTAAGAATATATAAATATTTAACAGAAACATGATTTTACGGCAGAATCTGATAGAGAATTTGTATGTTTAAATTAATTTTTGATTTTAAAAAAGCAGAAGATATTTCTCAACATCCTTTTCTTTTTGTGTGTGTGTGTATTCATACCGCATGAAGAGTCCTTGTTAAGCATCTAATATACGAAAGGAATGGAGCGTATATTAAGGTAAAACAAAAATGGAATTTTTTTTTTAACTTTCAGATTAGTAATAGTGCGGAAAAATTGCCTTTTAAGCTCAAAAACAATATAAAACTTGTTACAATATTACATTATATTAAGGTGACTCAAAGAGTTTAAAATTTGTAAAAAAAAAAAAAATTAAAAAGGGAAAATCTCAAAAACAATCTTTAAAATTTTTCCTTAGATTTTGCTTTGGTAATAGTGCGGAAAAGTTGCCTTTTGGTTTCAAAAAGATTATTTAAAAATTTTGTTGCAATATTGTATTATCTTGAAGTGCTTCAAAGATCTTGAAATTTGCAAACAAAAATTAGAAAAACGGAAAATTTTAAAAACATTCTTAAAAAAAAAATTCGTACATTTAAGTAATAGTGATGAAAAGTTAATAATATATATAAAATCAATTTTTGTTCTTGTGTATCCTTCTCTTGTGATTGAACATTTTGAGCCGATTCGACCAACAGTGTTACAGCTCTTTTCACTACTTGTAAGTGTCAAGGAAGCCAGGGAAAGTCTATAACCGCTTCCCCTATACTATTTGGTTCAACTTCAGATTCCTTCTGTATGAAGTTTTTTTTATATTAAACTGCATAGAAACATGGTAGTTTTATCGCTCCTTATCAATCTGATGGGTTTGGTTTGCTTACCTTTTTATGCAAAGAACACTGTTGTTCTTCATCGTTGTCATTGTCGCCAGTAATCGTTTCTGATGCACAAATATGTTTTTCTTGTTCTTGATTAAACTTAACTATTATCTGTCCTTCTTTACAATTTGTTGCTGCTTTCTTCCTGAAAGTACTTGTCATAGCAACATCAATATTACCTGTAATCGTTTTTCTGTAAGAGCATTGCTCGTTTAAAACTTTTTATTTCATAACTGACACTTTTTTTAAAATATAAGTTAGCAATGTCAAAAAAAATCATCTAGCTTTTTTTTCCTAAATTCTTTGAGTTTAAAATTAAATTTATCTGAATAAATTTCTGCTTTTAGACTTTTATAAATTCCTGTATTCAGAAGACAAGCTTTTATCATTTGTGAAATTCTTTTGCTCGAAGCAACGGGTATAGAAGCTCCTGACCTAATTTGTTCTATTATTGGAATTTAAGTTTCACATATTTCGCATACAGAAGAATTCTATTCTGGAGCTGATTTGGGGTTTTGTCTAGCATAGTAGTAGCCCTAGATTGGCCAGTAGCGTGTTTAACTTCAAGCAAATTACTAAATTTCCCCAAAATTATCTTGTCTTCATTAATTTAAACTGAGCCGTATTTCTCATAGAAAAGCACACATTAACAAATCAATTACCTTGATTAGTTGTACATCAGACGAATGGGAGACGCAATCTCAACTAAACTTGGCAAAACTAGTGATTTGAAAACAGTTCTGTCCCTGTCATCGGATGCAAACAAATGTCCACTTTAACTCAATAATAACCGCTCTGACTATGACTCAGTGCTGTAACAGTGCAATAGTAAAACTGTTTTTATACTTTTATATCATATGACAATGAATAATAAGAGCTTTTTCAATCATAAATGAGACTCCCACAAAAATTCCTTAAAAAGTTAACAAAAAGTGCATTTTTCTGAAAGTTTGACGTCCTTACAATATTACTTAAGATATACTCTAAAATTTTTAATTTTTTTTATCCTATCTGCACTAAAAGATAACTTTTCCTCACTATTACAAATTAAAAATCAAAAGTTGGTAAATTCGTAAAAAAACTTCAAAATGTTGCAAAAATTTCAATTTTATGAAACATTCAATACGCCACTATTTTTCATATTAAAGACATACTCCAATAATTTTCATATTTATTATTTATTTTATCTACACCAAAAGACAACTTTTCCACACTGTTCCGAATTAAAAATCAAAAATTGATTTCTTCAGTTCCACTCAAGTATACATTTTTGAATTTTCATTGACCAGTTGGATCCAAAATTTGATTATATCCATTATTGTAAAACAATATAATATAGATCGCACACTAAAATTCACTCATCTAGCTCATTATATTTTTAAGTTATTATATTCACAAACATACAAAACGATCATTTGTCTACTGATTCTTGAGCGAATTTTCAATTAAGCAACTGAATGAGCTGCAGAGCCTGATTAGAGACGAAGATTTTTCGATTAAAAAAAGGGTGTTAATATAATCCCCAGATAAATAACGTCATTAAAAATAGACTTGCCTTGAATTATATTAGGTTAATGATAACACTCAGTAAAGTATAATTAATCTGATACTTATATGTATTATGTTCAGCTCATTGTCATAGTACTTATAAATACTTAACATTTATTTAAAAATATCCCTTATAATTGTAGATACTTTGAAGCTACGAGTCATAATAGGTAAATAATTAAATAAAAACATACATATTTTCACAAAGTTACTAAAATAAAAAAAATAATAAAACATTGGCATATTGGTTAAATACATGAAAAATATTTTTAATGGGAAATTGAGTTGACTAATTTATTAAAGGAAGGACCTCATGATCTGCACTGTCTAGGGAAAAAAACATCTAAATTCGCCCCAAAATGGGTTTAATCGAAACTTTGCCATATATTCTTGATTCTAATAATAAAAAATATACACTGAATTTTATATACTTAGGTTTTAGCATTTTTGAGTTATTGCGTCACATGCAAAAGTACGGAAAGAAAATCAGTTTTTTTTTTCATAATTTTCTTTAAAATAAGTAAAATAATATTAATTATGTATCAGCATTATCCACAGTTACAGGATTTTTATCCGTAAATTACAACAAATTTGTCACGAAGATGTAAAGAACTACGCCGTTAATTTAAACAAACAATTAAATTGTCTATGACGAAGCAACTCACAACAATAAGAGACTGAGAACTTAACCATAACTGATGGAGCTCAGCTTTTATGCACATATGAAACTTTCAGGAACTGTTCAATTTGAAAATATAAAAAAAGATCTAGAATCTTTCAAAACTTAGATAATAGATAACATTTTAATTAAAATAATTCCAGGCTTTAGATAAAATACTGTACCTAGGATTCACATTACTGACCAACAGAACTGAAATGCAATACCAACTGAGGCACAGCGATCGCTATTTATTTTTATTCCAGAGTCAATATAAATCTACAGTCTTGGAGTGAAAACCGAATATTAGATATGTCTACTTTATTCTTTTTTACTAATACTTTTTAATTTATCTATACATAGTATAAAGAAAAAAATTGTTATCGTCAAAAATAAAAGATGAACTCGAGATTTTGGCGAATCTAGATGTTTTATTCCGTTAGGAATTCGAAAAATCATTTTTGAAAAATGTCTATCAGTCTGTCCGGATTTGACAAAGTTAACTCAAAAACATTTTGAACGAAAAGAATAAATTTGATGTACGATCTTTATACCAAATTTATAGACTTCTTCGGATTTTGAACAAAATCCGTTCATATAAAATGTGTCTTTCCGACTGTCAGAATATAATTTAACACAATAACTGCAGAATGAGAAAAATTAGATAGATAAAAAAAAAAAGTCGATGCATCTACAGTGCAGATAAATCCAATGAAATTTTGAACCAAATAAAAGAAAAGATTGGCCGCTTATCTTTCTTTAATTTCGCAAATAGGTAAACATGATAATTTAAAAACGCAATGAATTAAAGATATCAATTTTTTTGTGATTAACAGTTAAGTTTTGTGTCAAATTGTTGTTTCAATAATTTGGTAAAAACACGCCTAAAACACGAATTCCATTTTCAGATTCTATTAACCACAAACCAAGATTTCATCGCAAAAAAAAAAAAGATTGCTAAGGATTACACGATAAAAAAACTAAATTCACGCCTAAGGCTAATATTTAGTAACTATTGTACACCAGTGCCATACAAGACATTTTCTGGTATAATCTTTTCATTAGAGAGTATGCAATTTTTTTTACAAAATACCTCTATTATAAACGTTTACAAAAAGAAAAATACTCTAAAACTCGACTTTTATTTCCCAGTATAGAAGTCCATCAGAAATTTGTGTTCAAATAATGTGGTGATAAAGTTTTTATTTTGTATAGTGAATATGCCAAAAAGGAAAAATCAACACCTAATGAAATTTATAAAATAGCATCTAAAATCAAAATAATGTTAATTTAATAGATAAGTTCTATAAATTATATCTTATTTCTTAACAAAATTTTGAGTATTTTATTTTATATACAGTATGAAAAATTAAAAATATTTGACTCAGGTATGCTTAAAAAGTCCAAAAGAATTAATGCGATTAATTTATGTTTATGCGATAAATAAAAAAAGCAAATGTGCTAATTTAGTTTTGAAATTCTCTAGCAATCTAGAAGGAGAATATATTTTAACTAAACGTTAAATTATGACGTTATGACATTATTAAATTGATATTTTCGCCATGTGGTCATGATGGCAAGTAATATAAGTAATAAGTTTAATTGATGTAGTTTAAAATCCAGTTGAATCTTATTATTTTCTAGCTCCCAAAATATGCAGAGAGAAAAGATTGTAATCGTCAAAAAAATGCAATGTCGTGATCTTAGAAAAGCTTAACGTTTCAAACCTGGGTTCAAAAAACACCTTTTCAGTCAGTGAACACGATAATTCTGAAATACTTTGAATGAGATGAATGAAATTAGGTATAAATGCATATACCAAATATGGTATATTTGGCCTATTTACCTATTTGACAGTTCAACCCCGTTTTTCTGTTTCCATACTAATGAGAAAATTCTTTTGAAACTCCAGTGGATTTAATATAAATTATCTCAAGAATTCAAAAATTTTCAAATAGAAATAAATCTTGAAAGGGCAAAGCCTTTTTTCTTACAACTTGATCAGCGAAGATCTGAAGCGAATTATAGCAGGAGAGAAATTATTCAAATTATTTCATGAAGAAATAATCCTAATAATAAATTGAATCTACTGATTTAAAATGATTTACTGATTTTCTTATTTGATTAATACTTGTCAGAAAATATCTTTCAAACAGCATCAACCAAAAACTAGGCACCTGACGGGGGAAAAAATCATTGCCGCTTTCTCTATGTTTAATTGTATCGTTCAAACAAGAAAATAAAAATAATAAGAATTTATTGCAGCTTTAAAAGACAAATTACATTCTAGAAGCGTGTTTCTTAAATCCAAAAGAATGCTATTGTTGTTGTTACTAATCTCAGAATTGTCTAGCAGGGGTAGACAATCTCCATGAATCCGAAAACTTCTAAAATGTCTAAAAACAGTTCAGGCTTCCTGGAGCGTCTTTGTTAAAACCCAAACAAACCAAAATTTGGGCAGGAGAAGCCATGCTTGCTGAATACCAATGACACCCAGGGTGTGTGTGTGTGTGTGTGTGTGTGTGTGTGTGTGTGTGTGTGTGTGCTCTTTATAGCCACTCAAAAAGCGTGTAAAAGCAGTCTGGTGGGATCTGAGTTTAAGCTGGAAATACCCATCCGGATTTCTTCCGAAATACTATGAGTGGTTTTTAAAGTTAAGAAATGAAACATAAAACAAATAAAACCTGAAATATATCTAATGAAGCAGAAATGTTTTTGTTTGAATCTTAAAATTTAAGTCAAAGTCTTTTGATCAGTAAGATACAAAATATCTGCATCAAAGACATCAAACTCCTAAAATTTGTATCACACAAATTTGAATTTAAAATACATGTACAATCATAAAAGCATTTTTCAGATTTTAAATCTATAGATTAAATAAAGTATGTAAAATCAAAGAATTGAAACCTTTCAAATTTATGTTGCTCAATAAAATATGAAAAGATGTGCAATTTCGAATCTATTATTACATTTCTGTGCAAAAATCATTCTAAAAATAAGGTAATTTATTATTTATGCTGTATATACCAAGTTTGAGAAAGCCTCGTCTTTATAATATAAATAATACTTCATTTTAAAAAATTCAGATTCTTTTAACGATTTATAATACTCAATAAATAATTAAGATTTGCTATTTTGGATTAATTTAAATTTTTTTGTTTTAAAAATGGTACCAAAATTAATACAATTTATATTTAATTGCGCATATATCAAATTTGAGAAAGCCTCGTCTTTATAATTTAAATATTTTATTTTTAATACTCCGATTTCTTTAATGAATTATAGTACTCAATAAAATATTTAAAAAAATGTCAAAGTAATTTATATTTTTTTTTGTGAAAAATTGTAGCAAAAGTAATACAATTTATTTTTAATGGTGCCTGCTCTAAATTTGAGAAAGCCTTGTCTTTATAATATTAATATTATTTCGTTAAAAAAATTGTCCGGTTCTTTTAATGATTTCGTTCTATCAACATATTATTAAATGTGAAAATTAAACAGTTTACATCTTATTGGTATTGAAAAATATTACATACTATTGCTTCAAAGAAAATAAACATTAAATCTACATATTTAGCCTTTCCAATGCTAATTAACAAAGATATATGTATATTAATTCATCGGATCGCTTTTCTTGTTTGACTGCATCCTTCTCTCCTATGTGAAAAGATTTTATTTCCCTCTCAATGAAAATCAAAATCAAAAATGCGCAGTAGAAAATAATCTAATCACCCCTTTGTACATACACGTGATAAATCAATCCCCTCAATTTCCTAGTATGTCTGGTACCGCGTACAAAAACAATTCGTAACGTTCAATCAAGCAGAAATATGATTTAGAAAAGAGCTCCGACATTTATAAAATGTGTTTTCAACTTTGTTATGGTGTCGCTAATTTGTGTGCCCCTAAAGTTTCACGGGAAAGAAAAAAGAAAAGGAGGGGAAAAAAGAAAAAAAAATCTAGGCACGATCCTATTTCTTCTCCCTTCACAATCCCAGTACTCATCGGCTTGGGTAACGAGGAGCCAATGATAGTCCTTAATTGTCACGGACGCTGTAGGTGGGGGAAAGGACTTATCCTCCCCCCTTTGCGTCCTTTCAGGCGTCTCCATCTCAGCCAATTACCTTCCTTCAAATGCTCTATCAATTCCTCGGAGCATTTAGGGGAAGCTTTTTCTTTTTTCTTTGCTTTTATTTTTCTTTTACTTTGTCTTCTACCATCCTTTTGTTAAGATTGAGTTCTTCTTGCGGTGAAGTCGGAGAGAGGACAACTCTCTCTCTTGGGTTACGCCTATTTCTGGTTCTTTGCTCTGTCACTCTCAGATTGCTGGGATTTCTGGTCTTCTTTCTTTTTTTTTTTTTTGTCTTTAGATTTGTGCTGTTTATGTTTGTTGCAGATAATGGGGGATCGTCGACAAAGAAGAGTTTTCTCGTGTTTGTTTTCTAGAATTTGGTGAGTTTCATTGGAAGGAAACTTTAGACAAGATGAACTCCATTTGAAAGGTACGAACTGCTATTAGGACGCAATGTGAGTGCAGTTCAGGATTTAATTGGACTAATAATTGATTGGTGGCTTTTCTTTCAATCCCAATTGATTTCTGACAGTTTTTTGCAATTGCATGTCTTGCTAGTGATATTTTAAATTAGGTATTGTAAGATTAATCATGGATTCAGTTACTTAAAATCAATCAATTTGAATTATTGCTGTCTAGATTTTCTGCAGATCAGTGGTGAAATTACACTTTGTATTTTCTTAAATTATTAACTTCTTGATAATATATATTCTTAAATATTATATTCTCGTCATCAACGTCATATTATTCATATTAATATTATTGAAACGAAGTTCGGTGTTTATAAATATTCTAATAATTGAACGAACGTAGCAAAGCATACAAGAGTCTTATCTATATTTGTAGATAATGGGAAACATCGAATATTGAAATTTTCTCGTGTTTGTTTTCTACAATTTGGTCAGTTTCGTTTGAAGCAAACTTTAGATAAAATGAACTCCATTTGAAAGGTACGAATTGCTATTAGGAAGGAATGTGAGTGCCGTTCAGGAAAGCTTTTTAACATGATGATGTCTGCATGCTAGGCATATCATATTGATGTGACGTTCTTTCTGTTAATAGAATTATGCATAATGTTCGTTAGGCGTATAATTCAAAAATTAACATAATTAAGTCGGAAAAGAAAAGACAAAAGTATCAGCCCTAAATCATCATCATATTACAGATTCAACATTACTTTTTTTTTACTTTCTCGTACATGTAGTATAGAGAAAGTATAATAATCGTCGAAAAATGTTAACTCTAGATTTTAACGAATCTTGATAAAGAAAAAAAAAAAAAAAAAAAAAAAAAAATTGGAAAATATCTATCTGTCGGTCTGTGATAAAGAAAACTTAAAAATGCTTTTAGTCAAATGGATTTCGTATGCGAGTTTTAAACCAAATTTGTAGACTTCCCCTAAATCTTTGCAAAAACTGTTCAAACGAAGTCAGTTCGGTTGTTCGAATATAACTGGACACGATACCTATAAAACGAAGAGAATTACATAGATAAAATTTCATGCACTGAATTAATGTCTACATTTTAGACACCTAACAAATTTTGAATTAAAAATGAATTGGTGATCTGTTGGTCTGTTTTAGAAAGTTACAAACCCGGTAAATCAAAGTCCCAGTAACTTAACTATATCAAATTTAGCATATGATTTTGTTAATACAGGTGTTGTTTTGTGTGAAATTTCTATTAATGGTTAAGAAAAACCTAACCGTTTCAAACAGAAATTTGATTTTCGGATAATATTAATCACCTTCCAGGGATTAATCGCCAAATAACGTCTTAAAAATGACACGATAAATTCAGTGGAAACGCTAAACTCAATTCAAAGATTAATAGTTTGCAAATATTATACGCCAATACTGTGCAAGATGTTCTCTGGGATAGCATATTTATTTACAGAATATGCGAGAAAGTTTTTGGGAGACAATTTCCTTTGGTTCTTTTCGTTTATTAAACAGTCACTTTTAGCCATCAGCCCGTTCAACCTGAGTAGCAAATTGTAGTTATTTAAATTTTCCTTTAAATGCAATTAATAATATATAGTTATTAATTATTAATATGTTTAGTTAAAATGTATTATTTCAAATATATCAAATTAATAATATATTAGTATTCTTTAAAGAAAAGAAAATTATAACATTTTCTATTGATGAATTATTTTACTGAACTTTTAAAAATACTATATAAATCTACATGTGCATAAAATTGAAAACACATTTCTGTACTTCCCATTTTATACTGTTCATCCAATTGTATATTTGCGTATTGTAACAGATTTAAATGAATTTTGGTGTATATTTCTTAGCACCTTGAAAAATGAACTGAAGTATTGAAAGGTTCTTACTGCTCTCAAGAAAGGGTGAAATAGGTTTGAATGACTGTATATTTTATAGTCGTGATTTGAGGTTACATGGTTTCATTCAGGTTAGGACATTAGATCTTACAGAGGGCATTAAAAACCATATGGTTTAATTGGATATACTACGCAACAATCTAAAGGAAGGTGCTAAAAAGTTGAATTTAGATCAAAATTTCATTTTCTAGTGGGACAACGATCCCAAACAGAAAGCTCGTAACGTCAAAATGTAGTATCTTTTTCATTACGAACAGCTACACGCACTACCTCAGTACCCCAACATTAATGCCTTTAAATATTCGTGGGTCATACTCGAGAGTATAGCAAGAAGAATACTTTACTCCATTCTTCAACAAGTATTGCAAGAAGAATGGGGTAAAATATCTTCAGATAACCCCAAAAATTGGTCGCAGCGAAACCATTACGTTTAAAAACCATTATAAAAGCCAAAAGACATGCAATTTAGCAGTGACACTTTGTTTCTATGCGAAATATTACCAAAATTTCATTGGTGTACTCTCAATTTTTTAAGACAAAAATTTGAGTAGGTTTATTTAAAATGCTCCTGAATTTTTTTGTTATTGTTGTTTAGAAGTTTTCCGTTGATTTTTCTTTATTTTTACTCTAAATTAAAGCATTTGTTATAAGTAAAATAAAAACAAGTTTGCACTTCTAGGTAATGTGTTATTTGTATTGGAAATTCGGATTTATCAAGTAAAATGAATTTATATGCTCTCAGTTTTTAAATATATTTGACTAACAGATCAAATACTTATTAAAATACATATAAAATAATGAATGAAAATTCATTTCCATGTTTTAATAATCAATAAATATAAATTTCGAAAATAGGAATAAAACTTAATTAATTCGAACAATATTTCAAAAAACTGTGTATCAACTGAAATTGTCATACAATTAAAGAGCAATATCATTACGAAACTAACTGTCAGCTGCAAAAAAAGACTTCAAAGCGATTTATTATTTTATTCAAGGAGATTTGAAAAGAATTCTTTAATATTTATGCTTCCTTGAAAAGAAATGGAACCAATTGCTGAAAAACTAATTGCTCTATTTACAGTTGCAGAAATAAATTTATTCGATTATTTCCAAAGTATTATGAATCTATTAAATAATTTCATAAAACCTTTTCTTGTGTGTTAAAAAAGTGAGAAAATTAAAGAGAAATTATAACATTGAAATGGGTAATTATAATAACAAAAGAAAAAATTCAGGAAGTCAATAAAAATTTAGTTCCAATAATTCAAACTGTAATTCAAACTTTTTCTTCGAAAAAAATCGTTTGAATGAATTGAAAAAATTCAATAATCCATTCACAGATTAAAAATTAAACAATAGAGAAAAGGCAGAGAAATTTAGGTATCTGATTAAATTTTTTTAGAAAAGAAATGCAAAAGATATTACCAAGACAACAAGTGATACGAAAGAAGGAATTTGAAATAATAATACACATTCGTGTTAATTCATTTGGAAAGAAAATTAACAATCAACACTAGCGGTTTTCGTAATCGCAGTTTCAATAATCAAAATACAAAAGATACTTTACATTATTCATCCGCAGAATAATTCTTTTGATTTACAGTTTAAATGAGAGAAGACTTATACTTTTTGTTATTTCAAATCATAGTAATTCTTTTTTTTTTCTCCGATTCGTAAAAAGAATCGTTTTTCTTTTTACTCAAGACTTTCATTAAATGCGCAAATAAGATATTAATTTGCAGTTAACACTTCAGATTCGTAGAGAGAAGTTAAAAAAAATGGCGGTAAAAAAATGCTTTTTTTTTACCATCCACTTTTTTTAGTCAATTTTAGGGTGAGTCTTCATTCATTTTAACTCAATTAAGTCACGTATGGGGCAGGGGCATAAAAGCGAAGTAATGCAATGCAAATTAAAAATTTATACACTTATTGTGATTTTTTTTCCTTGCCAACATGAGTAAATAAGCTGCAGATCAAATAAAAAAAATCGAAAAAGGGCTGCTCTTTTGAATCACTGTTTATTAGAAAAACATGACGGGGGAAAAAAAATCTTTAATTTCAATGCAATGAATAAACGTTGTTAAACCTCTCGATTACGACTAGATATTTTTTTTAATCTTTTATTTTCTTTCTTTTTTTAATGCAGCTGCTCTACGTTAAGCTGCCACTTATGGTGGAGCTTTAACGGCAATTAAAAAAAAAGTCAACTTCGATAACCTTTTGTTAGTGGCTTCTTTTTGCCTTTTGAATGGAAATTAATCAAAGGGAAGGAAGACTTCGTGCTGTTGCATTCGAGGCGGGATTCTTTTTACTGCATCAGCACGAACGTGATTTGTAGAATCCATCTGCAGAGAATTGCTGAATTGACAGTCGACCTCCTCTTTCTTCCCTCGCCTACTCACCTCCTCAACTTCTTCAAAACAAGGGAGTAGTATTTTTGTCCCCACTTCCTCCAAGTTTTTGGAAAACGTGAACTTATCCATTTATTTAAGGGCGGCAAACTCAGAATCACAAAGCCGTCTGGGATTCTAAGTTGTAGTTACGACATCGTCTGATTTATTTCGTTTGTTACACTCGATGATCTCGTGTAGTTGCTAATTTAAATCTTTTTTAAAGCATGTATTTTTTTAAATTAAAAACCTGCTTCCGTTATGACAGCCGCATTGAAAGATTGCTAAATATTACTTTATTTTCTGCAATATAACACTTCTTTAAAGTTGTATCCCAAATACATTTACTTACTGCATTTTAAAAAACATAAAATATGATTAGCGAATATATTGGGTTGTTCGGAAAGTCATTTCGTTTTTTTTAGTGAAAATGAAAGACGATTTTCGTATAATGAATAAGCATTTTATTAAATTATGTATTGGCCATTCTGATCCAACACCCTTTGCCATCTTTCTGGTAGTAGCATGATTCCACGCTCATAAAATTTTTGGTCTTTGCTGGCAAAAAACTGATCCAGGTGATTTTTGGCATCTTCATTTGAGGTAAAGGTTTTACCGTCCAAAAAATTTTGCAGGGACCGGAACAAATAATAATCCGAAGCCGCCAGATCTGGAGAATATGGTGGATGTGGCAGTGTATCCCATTCAAGCAGTAAAAGCGTTTGGCGAGTGACCAAACTTGTAAGAGGTCTCGCATTATCTTGGTGGAACATTACACTTTTTCTGTTGATTTACTCTGGACTTTTCTGTTGAAGTGCATCGTTCAGTTTGTCCAGCTGATGACAGTAGATTTCGAATTAATTGTTGTGTTATCCTGTAAAAGCTGTAAAAAAACCGATTCCTTTAAAATCCCACCAAACAGACAGCACCACTTTTTTTTTATGATATTGGCTTTCGAAATGCTTTGAGCCGTTTCATCTTTTTAGTTCCATGATCATTTGCGTTTGACATTGTTATATACAACGCCTTTTTCGTCCCCAGTAATGATGCGCTTTGAAAATGAATCATTTTTGTGACGTTTGAGGAGCGAATCACAGACATCAACGCGACGACACAAATTTCTCTCCGTGAGAACATGGGGAACCCATATATCGAGCTTCGAGGTTAATCCCAGGCCTTTCAGGTGGTCATAAACAGTTGAATTCGATAACTTTAAGATCTCACCGATCTCACATGTTGTTATTCGCCGGTTTGCATCAACTAATGCCTTTATCTTGTCTTTATCAGCTTCAACCGACCTTCCAGAATGTGGTGCATCTTCGACATCAAAATTGCCGGATCAAAATTTTGCAAACCAGTTCTGACACTGGTGTATTGTCAACACATCTTCTCCATACACTTCGGTTAATTTCTTTCTGGCTTGAACTGCATTTTTACCTTTTCTGAAGTAAAAAAGTAAAATATGACGAAAATGCTGCTTATTGCTCTCCATATTTAAAAGGGCACCAACCAAAAACTACAGCGTAGAATTAATAGAACTTTTTCACACACAAGCCTTGCAATATCAGCTCTCAAGACATATAATGGTTATGCGGCTTAAGTGTGAAGTTGGTTTCGAAAAAACGTAATTAAGTCATCTGACGGGAAAAAACGAAATTACTTTCCGAACAACCCAATACTATTAATTTATCTGTGAGATTCCTAACACTTGAAAATATTCCTTTTATTTTTATTTGTATTTATTACGTCCATTTATTTAAATATTTAGCCCATTTAGCAATAAGCTGGTTCACTGAGATTAAAGGTAGCTAACATTATTAATTAAATAATTTATGTAATTTGATATTAATGACTTCTTCAGCAAAATATTTTTAATCTCCAAAATTCATAAAACAAAATATTTTTAAGTTTCATTTTAATTCAGGTTGTTATGTTCATTTTACTCTGCTCTTTCCTGATTTTTTATCAGCTTCCCAAAAATCCATTAAAAAAGATATACATTCTTCTATTTCTAGACTTTTTTATAATGATCCTAATTTTGAAACTAATTCAAGATAAAATTTTGAATCTTTTTTTTTTTCATTTACGTGTATAGCATTGTAAATATAAAGTTAATTTTTTACTTTATGCTTTGTTATATTTTATACTTTTACATTTTTTCCCTCTGAATGAGCTAATACCACTTCCTTTTCTGGATGATTGCTGCTCTGCTTTGCTAAGAAGGATTTGTGTTAAAAGCAAATATTTAATTTTACTATTTTGTACGTTTTTTTTATTATTTTTTTTAAAAATTGGAATCGATGTTAATATTGCTGCATAGAGAAAGTTTACCACGAGCTCAGTGGCCGAATGATCAAAACATGCAATCCAAATCCAGAGTTTGCGGGTTTGGATTTCGCCATGGCTGTTGTATCCAAAGCATATATTTTTAGTTTGTTCTCTTAGTTATTGTTTCCTTATGTTCTCTAACATTCTAGCCCTTTCTTTGTTATGCAAATTAATTGTTTCTCGAATATTCTGTTCCTTTATAAAAGCTGAAATCCACTAATCGTGGGCAACTTCTCGACATTGTGAAGTTGCAAGTCGGTACTTTCCTTCAATAAACTTGTTTGTTAAGTTAAACTAGTTTGTCTAAAAGCTTACGGTGTGTTTATTTAAATTTTCGTGACCATATAAAGTAGCATATATCATGTTACTTTAATAAAAGACTGCTAGCCATAACTTTGGTATTCTGTCATATTTTTTTTGTTGTGTATTATCGTTAGTAGCAGGAAGGTTATCTGGGGCTCGTGGTACGTTTACTAATAATTTAGAATTCTCATATATCTTTGCATTCTTGTTAGAAAATGTGTATAAAAGGCTTTTTAACAATTGATTAAATTTAGAAAAAAATTATGCGGCCAAAAATTTGGCATCACTGAAAAGGCAAGTCTGATTTTAAGATAATGTAAAATTCATTTTTGAAATATATTTTCGGAAATTATTGTAGAAAAAATTATTTGGAAATTATTTTAGATTTTTTAAATTAAACTAAACTTTGTGGCGTGACAACCCATGTCAGCCAAGGCTTACAGTGCCCATATCTTCTTTCTTGACCGAGGGTTCAGGGGTGCAAGATAGAAGTCCCAGTTAGGTGGTCAGCATAACGCGGAACCCCCAATGTTTAGTCCCCAAGCATGCTTGGACCTCAGTTTATCGACCCACAGAAGGGATGAGAGGCTGTGTCGACCTTCCCCAGTTCTAGGATAGATTTTTTTTTCAATTAATAATTAATTAAAATTTCAAAAATGTAAGTCTAAGTTGCAAATTTTAACTCTCTAAAGTATATATGCCAAGTTTGATAGTTTTAAATCAAACCATCTAGTTTGTAAAGAGCCAATACACACGAGACGCAGCCCATTGTTCAATAAATATCGAATAATTTTTTTAAAAAAATCCAAATTCATATAAATTAAATTAAAATTTTATATAAAAAACAAAATAAACAAAAAAAATATTGCTTTTTCACATTTATTTTTTCTTTGGGAAAAATGACATCGCATGCAAAACTGCTGACGATAGTGTTATAACTCTGTAACGCTGCTTCCCAGTATGGTTAGTTCTGTCATTAGGAAAATCAATTTACAATAATTTGTATTGGATACTGCTTGGGTGCCGAGCCTGTAATCCCAGAAGGCGACAAAATGGATAATGCTCGAAACTGCAAAAATTTCAATGATACGTCCAATAGGAACTGAGGTAAGCCTGATTGGCCCAGAAGTTACTAGACGAGGGAAATATAAAAGGACGGTAGTGTCTAAGGCAAAGAACCATGAATCGTAATCGCAAAGTATAAACGAGTCTTCGAGAGGATAACAAAGCAACGGTGGAATGTCAGGAATGGAATGGAGCCTAAGCTGTTGCTGAACTGAGATGTGTGTAAAGTCCTGTTGCGTATCGTGGAAGCAACATTAAGTTGTGTGTGGAATAGCCAGTCGTGTGATAGTGAGTCAGCAGTTGAATACAGCTAAAGCGAGGAGACAGTGCAGAAATTAAGCCGTTTGGAGAGACCGTAGAGCGAAGCCCCGATGATCCCCTCTTCTGGAATTCTGTCTGGAGCTTTGTGTATTGTGGTTGAATACTACTTGTAGGTTACTGTCTGTTGCAGTGGTTTGTACATGTTGTGGGTACATCTCGGCTGTATATAGTTTTCGTCGCTCTTGTATTAATGTCTGTGTTGGATAAACGTCATTTTCTACTCAGGTCTGCTGACAGTTTTCGTGCCATACACCCACTAAATCCAGTGATCCGAAACAATAGTAATCGATAAATAATCAGATAAACGATGGTATTAGTATACAAATTGTGTAAAAATAATATCTAAAATTTTTAGTACCTTAATTTTTATGTGTTTCCTTGCCAAATCAGCGGAGAAGAGTTTCTTCCACATATCAGAGAAGAAATTATGTAAAGCATGTCCGTAAACAGTCAATTAAAGAAAAAATATTTCAATTATTTTAAAATTAAATAGCAATGAAAATTTATTGCCTCAAAAGATGTGATAAAGGCAAAAAATTTAAAATGTTGAATGCCCGCTCTTTATTTTTTTCACAAAATGCCCAATAACGTTGTTATGATATCTTATGCTAATAAAATTTGTAGAATTTCAGAATAAATTTCATTAAAGCAACGACTGCTTGTTCCGATGATGCATCTATATTTTCTTCCACTCTTTTAAAATGATTAGAAACGATACTATGAGAAAAAGATTAACCAAAACATTACAAAATATTAAATAAAAAACTACATCAAATTTAAAAATTTAAACTTTGAAATGCAGTTAACCACAATTATAAATAGTATATGCCTATTTTATGACTGCAAGCGCGACATATTTGTTTGGATACCGCAGAGTCCCTCATACACAATTTCTTTCTAAAAGTATCGATTTAATAAATGGCAATCGACCAAATATCGATTTAATAATGCAATGATTATTTTATTTTGTACACTTTAATTTCATTATAAATTCATTAAATTTAATATAATAAAATGGTATGAAATCAGGAAAGGAAAAGGAAAGAACAAGTACAAATCACAAATAGCATTTTACAGTATTTAAAATTGTATTTTCTTATAGTGGCAAAGCGAACTTGAAGTTTTCAATAGAGTCTATTTATGAAATATCTTATCAATATAATAAAAGTAATTGTGTTGACTGCTTTATCTTGAGTTGTGCTTTTATTTTTGCTCACATAGATCGTACTCGCAAGTTTGGAAGTAGATTCAAAAATTCAATTTTAGCTAAGCGTTTCACTGTATATTATGTGACTATAAGTTCAAAGAATATTTTTCCCCAAATCCGCCCTCTTATTTTACTTTTTCATATTCTTAATATAGAGAAAGTATAGTAATCGTCAAAAAATTCAGATTTCGGCAAATCTCCACGTTTTCAAACTACATGAGCTTTAAAAAGAACAACATTTTTTGGGAAAATGTCCGTTTGTCTGTTTTAAAGATAAATAAAAAACGATTTGAATGAGATAGTTGAAATTTACTATGCGATCTTTATACAAAATTTGAAAATTTCTCTCAAATTTTGAGTAAAATCGGTTTAGAGGAAATTCATGTGTTCGATACGATAATTACAAAACGAAGATAGATAAGATGCGATGCACAGATTTAACATTTATTCTAGACACATGTCAGATTTTAGACTGAATTCAACTAAAAGTTGACTGTCTGTCAATCTGTACTTTCAGAAATAAGTAAATGCAAAATGCAAAAATGGAATAAATTAAATATGTCAAATTTGTTGTAAGAATTTGTGACTACAAGTGTAATTTAGTGTCAAATGTTTGTTTCAATCGGTTGAGAGACATATGTTTAAAACAGAAGTTCGATTTTTGAATATTATTAACGTTTGGCAGGGATTCATCGCCAAATAACTCTCCAAGTATCACACGATGGACTTTCAGTAAAAATGCTAAATTCACGCCAAAAAACATTTTGGAATTATTGTGTACCAGCTCCATGCAAGGTGTTCTCTGACATAAAAATTTATTAGGTAGTATGCACGAAAGTTTGGGGGAGACTATGCCAGCTGATTTGTAACAAAAATACTAATATCTCAGCTGTTTTGTATAGTCCAATGCCTGTGTCAAAGGACATGGTTGCCGAAAATTCGGGATTGATAACGTAAATTATTGAAATTTTCTGTACACCAAATAATTATTTATACTTATAAAACTGGCTGTAACAAATGAAATTCTTCATAAATGTGGGTATTTATTCCTACACGTACAAAGTGTATTTTGGAACACTATTAAACAATGCTAATACTTAATGGAATATCACAATGGATTAATTTTCTCTGATAAGAGTGAAGTTTTCATACGGGAGCTCATAAACTTTAATTCATTAAAAATTAAATAAAAGCTTACCATTTTTCAGGAAACAAATTATCAAAACTATTGCCCTGAAAATAATATTGCATATAATTGATTTTAATATATTTTTTAACTGTAGCTGTTTGCACCTAAATATTAATTTTCTCTCTCTCTTTCATAATTTTTAACAATTGCACTGAAATTCAAATCGTTTTCACTGTTTCGTCATTTAATCATGTGACTCTTTTTCATTGTTGAAAGGAAGAAATTTAATATCCGAGTAGTTTACATGAAAAATATAAAAGTGAATTTATAGTTTCTTTAAAGTTAGAAG
Source organism: Argiope trifasciata (assembly GCA_026543055.1). Classification (NCBI taxonomy): domain Eukaryota; kingdom Metazoa; phylum Arthropoda; class Arachnida; order Araneae; family Araneidae; genus Argiope; species Argiope trifasciata. The sequence goes on along the minus strand of JAPMOQ010026930.1, from coordinate 575,544 downwards.
AACCAGACAGTTAAATTTTTAATAGATCTTTGATTCACAGGATTGTAGATTATGAGGAAGGTTCATGCACACAATTTACAGAATACATATAAGTTATATATCTAAAAAATGCAGCTTCAATCTCTGTTTAGAATTTGATTTACAAATCTGTGTTCTTGGAGATCATGAATATCAAGTTATGCGCAAAAGTGTGACCGGATTATTAAATAGAAAAAGCTCCAAATGCCAAGGTGGAGGATGACATTTTTACGGGGAATTTTGAGAATTATTTATTTTTAACACTACAGACCATGCATCTGAACTTATTCAAATAAAAATAAATATCGTATAAATTAATTTAAAAACATTATTCTAATGATATTTATAATTAATAGCCATTTGCAAATTTTACATTATATTATTTTATAATTAAAAAGAAATGTGCAGTTTTATAATTAAAAAAAATATTCAATTACATTATTTTCTGGAAAAAAAAATGTCATTTTTTCTAATTTGCTTAAAATTACGTTTAAATTCCAACTATACACACTTTTATATGCAATATACTAAAAATAACTTTTTATAAAAGATCTCTTAAAATTTTTACTGTTTTAATATGTTAGAATTTGCCATTAAAATTACTTATCTAAAAGTCAAATTAAAATTGATAAAAAGTTATTAGGTTTTGAAAGTCTGGAAGGATAGAAGTTCCCTTCCTCTTACATTCTCCAAAGGCTCTTAGAAAAATTATCCAGCTCTGCATAGGATACTTAACTGAAATTAGTCAAAACTAATATTCTTTAATGAATTAGCTGTTCAATATAGGCAGTTTGAGCAAAATATGAAAGTTCAAATATCATTTATTTCTTATTGTGACTAGAGTTTACTTGGAGTGACCAAAATATCAGAATACTACTCAGTCAGACTTCAACTCATTCTTATAGCAAATGTGCTGATATTATTTTAAATTCATTAATTCAATATGAAAACTTTCCCTTAATTGGAAACACCAATAAGTGTTTACTAGGGAGAAAGACATTTTGAAAAGTTAAAACACAGTGTAATTGTGGGCAGCAGAAGGATGAATTTTAAGTTATTTCAAAGCCACTAAACTTTTCTCACAAAATAGTAAGTTAAACCTTAAAAAAAAAAAAAAAAAAAAGTTTAGCAAAAAAAAAAAAAAAAAAAAAACTTAAAAAAATGAGCAGAAGGGGAACTTGTAAATGAAAGAGAAGCTAAATGATTGATATGGATTTAGCTCAGTAACAAATTTCAACAGTATACCAAATATCAATGCCATATAACTAAACAGCTAACCATATAATAAACAGCACATCATAACAAAGCATACCCACGTTCACACAAAGTGCTAACAAAGGATTGGTTTCAATAGTCAGTAACTGACAAGAGATCCTTTGAAGTTGCTGCAAAACAGTTAAAAGTAGCTTTTGTGAGCTACATAACAACGATATTTTATGAGAGGTAAAGATTAATTCGACTATCAAGATTTCTTCTCCATTACACTGATGGCAGGATCCATCGGTGTGACGGATCCAACAATCATATACTGATGTCAGAGTCACTGTGTGAAGGATTACTTTCCATTTGAGAGACAAAATGAAAATATATCTTTACAATTTCAAAAAGCTTTAAGGCTAAGAAAAAATTTAATCATTGAGGTCTAAAAATTGTTATTAGACCTTATAAATTCCATATTTAGAAGAATATTTATTGTTATCAATTTCATACAAGATGCAATACTATGAATGTATAAAGATGTATTTTATATTTTGGTAGCTCATTAACATTTTTTTAATATCATAAAAAATTCTTTGTTTTGAAAATATAAGACAAATTACTTTCAGTAAATATGAAATTTTTGCATTTCTTAGAACAAATTTTTCCAAATCAGTTGATAGGTAAAAATACACTTTTTCATATCCTTGATTTGCTAAAATGATCAGTTTCTTCATTTAAAACACAATAAAATTTTACTCTTGTTTTCAATAGGAACTATCTATAATTTATAACGCCTGCCCACTGTTATGACTGATTTTGTAAGCTATATCATACAGTTCCCTAAATGTTATGTATTGTATGATGCTAATATAATTTCAAAAAATTCAGTGTTTCAAATACAAATATAATAATTCAGAGAACTTTTAATCGAGTTTATCTATTAAAAACTGAGGGTATTTACAAATGTAACAATTTTTATATTTTTACAAATTTAAAAATAAAAACATGTTTGCACTTCTTGGTAATGTGCTATTGATATTGAAAGTCAGATTTATCAAGTAAAAGGTATACTCTCAATTTTTTTTGTGCCACTGTTAATGTATCATTTATGAAGTAAAAAATAATTAAAACACTTTGTATCATACAAAATAAAACTTAGTTTATTATAAGATTACATATATTGTCTCAACATTTAACACAGAAATAAGAAAAATTAGGAAAATCTTGTAGTAAAAAAAATACTGATAGATACTTTTTAAATTTGAGATTCTTGTTGATGAATGTTTTCTTTTAAAATCATGCACTCTTTTTATCTTTAACAACCACAGTTCCATTTGGTTGACCAAAATAAACTTTAGAAGCCATATCAACAAAAAGTCCAGTATCCACAACACCTAAATATTTATATACATGTCAATATGTAGGTTTCATATGAGAAAAATATTCAAAAATAAACACTATCTCCAATTTTTAATTTATATATATATATTATAAGACAGAGCAAGACAGAAAACTTTTTCAAAAAATTACAAAACATAGGCTATTCATTCCCTAAAAACAAGGTGAACACAGATTTACACCTGGATTCACACCCCTAAGATAAACATTGTTTTTCAACATTACATTTCATGTTTTAAAACCTAGAATAATGTGGTGAACATTTTTTGTTTGTATTCTCTTCATTAATTTTCATTTTCATTCATTCTTAATGCAAATTAAATGTTATGTTGTTATGTTTCATATTATAAATTATGTGGGAAAATATATGCCATATTTATTTTACCTAAAAGAAACCACAAACTGCTTACTTTTATAAAAATTCTTAAAGCTTATATAAAGCTCTTTGTATAATAATCTAATCAATAATAAAAAAATAAGTAAAATAGAAACAAATATCTATAATTTAATAAAAATAGTCTTTTAAAGTAATGGATTTTTTTAAAGTTTTTATTTTATTCTACTGCTTAATCTTTGACTTATGATACATTATTATAAATATTATGTACTGAACAAACATACTGCATATGCATTATGAATAACTTTTTTCTGAAATTATCTAAAAGTGCTGTCATTAATAAGGGAAAGAAAAAAAATTAAGCAATTAACCAATAATTCAACTTTGAATACATTAAAAAAATTTATCTTCACCAAATTAAAAAATAAGAAGCTACTAGGAAATGGTGAAAAAGGGATTGCAAAAACAAAACAAGTCAAGCTAACCAAAAGTATTTAAAAACTATATTAAATAAGAAATTGGTAACATAATAATGATGCGAGAAAAATATATAAATATTCAAAAATAATATTTTCATTTCTTACTATTAAACTAATACATTATTTCATGACAATTAAATTTAAATTTTGTGTATTATTAAGAGTATTGATAAGAAAAGGAAATATATCTAGAAAAATTTTCTTTAAACCTTTACCAAAGGTACAAATGAATATTTATTTTACAAGACTAGAAATTTAATCAGAAATGAAGAGTTTTGATGAAAACAAATATGGTAAAATATTATTTTATAAACAATTACAATTTTTTTAGGTAATAAAATCTAAATATGCATTTACCTGGAAAGCAGGTTATTTTTTGGTCAATAGCTTTCCAGTCTACATTTGTTACAGTGAACTTCCAATCCAAGATAAAATTTCCATTGTCAGTTACAACAGGGCCCTATAAAAATAACAGTTCATAAGTAATCAGAGAAAAAATCCTTATATTCTTAATGTTTTGCTACATAATTATCAAAATTTAAAATTAATATTTATGTTAAAACTGAGCTTCTTTTCCAGAAATTTTCTTCCGACAATAAACATTTTAAAAACATATCATGGCATGTGAATTAATAATTCCCCAAAATTTAACATCTATTACAAGATTTTTTTTTATAAGTATGCCTTTTCTCTTACTAGTTTATGTAGTATATCCTATAAAATCAACTCTTTGTCTTTATTTGATGCTATCCTTACAAACTACAATAAATATCCACTAGAATAATATATTTTCACTATTTTAAATTAACTCGTAACTATTTTATTAAATATGTGTAAATTTAATATCATCAATAAACTTTTTATGGCATTTATTTTCTATTACTGACAAGAAATAAACAATGCAGAATAGTATTTAAAACTAAAAAATGCAACTTTTTTATATAGCAGCATTATATTAAATAATATTTAAACAGACAAAATTGTTGTGGAAGCTTTATAAGCCTCAGTCCTCAAAACTGAGCGGTCACTTTTGTCTTGTGGCCATGTATTCGACTACAAACACTAAGATTACAAGTTCGTTCCTTGTATCTCCAATCTCTACAGAACAATTAATGCATCACATAAAACAGATAAGCAAGGGAGCAGGATGTCAAATTTCATGGAAAATGAGATAAAAATAACTAAATTTTTTATTAAAAAAAATTATTAGGCTTTGTAAATAATAATACTGTTTAGTTTGGACTCTAATTTCAATTCTAATTAATTTCTAAAGTTTTATCTTAATTTAGTCCACAGTAGCTTCATTCTAAAATATTCTTTTATTTCTTGATCCAATTCCATTTTCTCTACTTAATTATATTCAAGAGAAGCTTGGTAAAAATGCTTTAATCAGTGAATCCTGTACTACAAGTGAAAGGATAAAAACTGCTTATCTAACAAATACTTTTTTAAAAAAAGATCCTAAAGTTTCCCTTATCAGAATGGCACGTGGCGAAATCCCTTCCAGAATTTTAATAGTGTATAAGCTCTAAGAAAGAATATCTTCCTTATTAAAATATGGTATATAATATGAGGGACAACTAATTTCTGCCACTTGCCAATTCTGCTCTTGTCTCGCTATGTGGTGGACATGCTTTTCTGTACTGCTTGTAAAGAAACATGCCTGCCTCTAGAGAGAGAATAAAATGAACATTTAAAAATGCAAACTGTCTTCGAATCTGCCATTCTGCTTTCAAAATTTTAAATGTACTACATGTATATTCATATATCTTGTTCAAGTTTTCAATCATTAATAAAATACTTTTTATTTATCCAATCAAGTTGAAATACATTGTTAAAAATTTGTAGTGGATGATGCTTAATGTTAATACTGTTTTTTTTTTTTTCCAAATATTAATTCTTTTCAATTTCTATTTTATCAATAAGTTGCCAAATGGTCACCAAGCTCTGATATTACTGACACAGCATCCAATCATAAACAATATAAGAAATATATAAATAACATAACAAAAGAAGTAAGAATTGAATTATATATATATA
>JAPMOQ010026930.1:497991-569972 GCA_026543055.1 Argiope trifasciata | reverse complement strand
TAAATAAATAAATAAAAACTGTAGCATGCATTCTTAAATTTGCACAGTCTTTGTTTAATCCTTACCCTCATAAATATCATTGACATTTTAAAAACACATGATACCTGTAACATTAGTTATGATCTCATGATTTTAATTTGAAATTTCTTAATTTTAAAGCACCTAAGAAATTAATATATATTTTTTAAAAATCTTTCTTTACCATTTTTATTGTACTAAAATTCTCAACGGTATGAAAAATTTCATTGTTAAAAATTTTATTATCTCATGATTTTAATTTCTAAATTTAAAAAATTACTACAGATTTCAAATGAAAAAAAAAAATCCTTAAGTTTTTCTCCTCCTTACTTTTTCTTATCACCAACTCAATTCTGCCCACACAATGAACCAGTATGGATAGGGTTAGAAAAATTGGAAATAACATTTATAAACAGCATTCGCAGCATCCACTAGAGATTCAGTAGCACCTGAATGTAATCAACACAAATACCTTGATACTATTCTTTCTTAAAAACATTCCTGCATAGCATGTGTATTAATCAATAGTCATAAAAGTTAAATGTGCAACTTTTCAAAATAGGGTCAATATTTTCAAAAGAGGGGGGAAATTATCATTGTAACTTTAAAATAGTTTATAAAAGTATTCATATTTGTGATATTTAAACTAACTTTTACATAAAAAAATATTCAATGACTAAACCTGTTTTTATTATTATCATTATTATAGTTTTACAAAAAAAAAAATACATGTTTTAATTAATGTTTTTAAAAGTTACATGTCATCATGTAGTATAATGGTTTCATAAAGTTTTACAAACAACATTGAATAATTTATATTATTTTCAATTTTAATTCAATCAGGTACATAACGAAAGCTGATTCACTTTCTTATCTTTTTGTCTAGTCATTCCAATCCAAAAATTATAAGAAATCATCTATCAATCCTTTTCTCTTAACAAGTATAAATGGCATATTTCCACAAAATTTTTAATACCTAAAAATTGATTGTTAAAGTTAATACTTACAGCCTTAGATTTGGCCATTCTTAATTCTGCTTTTCCACCCATAGCTTCAAGTCGATTTTTGATGGGCACATATGCCATTGGAATGACTTCAATAGGAATACCTTTGGTCCAATTTGTTCCTAATGTCTTGGAATCCTTCCTACCAGATTTAAATACATTTCCAAATTGATATAAGATTACTTTTGAAACTAGTTATTAATACTTTTAAAAATAATTTACTATAATACTTTTCAATCCTCATTGTAAGTCATATCTGTCTAATAATGGACTTGGGCATAATATTTGCATTCTGAGAAAACAAATATTGCTTAAATAATAATTTCTATTAATAAAAGCATTATCCTTAATTTTGTAGGTAATGTTTGCATAGTTGTATTTGACTCAAAAAAACTTGCAAGCCTAGATCTTCAGTACTCAAACATGGTACACACTGTTTGGGCAGACTGATTTTACTTACAGATTTCACCCCCATATTAGCAATTTGGCCTTTTCTTAACTAGATAGAAAAAATGCCTAATCTTTAAAAGTATCACCAAATCAGCATGAACATCTGTTTTTGAATACTGTTCATAGTTAGTGATCACTATATTAAGCTTACTATCACAAAGGAAGGAGAAAAGGAAATTCTATTTCTCCCCCCCCCCACATTCATGTGCAAAATATAAAGATGAGGGGGGGAAAATCTATAGGAATGGCAAAAATTTTGAATAAATACATTTTGGATTCTGAAGTATATGGTAAGGAATTTCAAGCCATGTAAAGATTCTTTAAAAAAAAAAAAAAACATGGTGAATTTTTAATTTTGCCATTAATTACTTTCACATTATCTTAATAGATATTTTTAAAAACTAGACATTTGTTTGGGAGGTTTATTTCATAATCCCAAACACAATGTAATTTAAAACTCGCTAATAAAGCAGCCTTGTTTATAAAAAATAGTAAAAATAAGACTCAGTAATAGTTGTTAGAATTGAAAAAAAAAAAAAAAAATTACAATATTTCAAATATTATGCAATTAACTGAATCAGAAATAAAACTTTTGTTACTATTCTAAATTAAATTTTCAAAACATATTTTATTTTTCTTCCATTGCTGCCAAAAAGAAAGAAAGAAAAAAAAATCAAACCAGTCTAGCCAGTCAAAAGCTTGAAACTGTGAAGGATAAAAGCAAAACCAAAGTAAAAGGTTTTGAAAACCAAATAGTCATACAATTGTTCATACAAAACAATATACAACCATTAAAAAAAATTTATTACATATTTAATCCTTATGGATAATGAAATTAAAACACACAGTTGTTGATAAAAAAATAACTGTTTATAGCTTGAAATGAAAATTCTATTAACGAATTTCTAGAGAATCTGTCAAAATTCAGTGAATTTAAATAATTTTAAAGCAGAAGATGGCTAATATACTAATGTATATAGATTGGTTTCCATGATGATTTTTCATGAAATAGTATGAGAACTTGTCACACTCACAAATTTTACATTCATGCTTAAAAAGGGATTGTTCAAAAATTTAACAGAAGTTCAACTAGCTAAGTTTTTAAAAATATATACACTGAAGTGACAAAAGTCATGGGATAGCAACATGCAAATATACAGATGGCAGTAGTATCGCAGCGAAAAAGTATAAATGCGCAGTTCGTTTTCCAGAGCTTTCATTTGTGTTCAAGTTATTCACGTGAACAGGTTTTTCGTGATTTATGGCGGCACGACGAGAATTAACAGACTTTGAACGTGGAATGTTAGTTGGAGCTAGACGCATGGGTCATTCCATTGCGGATATCGTTAGTGAATTCAACATTCCGAGATCCACCGGATCAAGAGTGTGCCGAGAGTATGAAATTTCAGGCATCACATCCCATCATGGACAGTGCAGTGGGCGACCACCTGCGCTTAAGAACCGTGACCACCGACGTCTGTGTAGAATGGTCAATGTTAATAGACACGCAACACTTCATCAAATAACAGCAGGAATCAATGTGGGACGTACGAGGGACGTGTCCGATAGGACTGTGCGGCGAAATTTGTCTTCCTTGGGCTATGACAGCAGAAGACCGACTCGAGTGCCTTTACTGACAGCACGACATCGCCTGCAGCGACTCTCCTGGGCTCGTGAGCATATCGACTGGTCCCTAGACCAGTGGAAAACCGTGGCGTGGTCAGATGAGTCACGATTTCAGTTGTTACGAGCTGATGGTAGAGTTCGAGTGTGGCGCAGACCCCACGAAGCCATGGACCCAAACTGTCAGCAAGGCACTGTTCAAGCTGGTGGTGGCTGCATAATGGTGTGGGCTGTTTTTACATGGCATGGACTCTGGTGCAACTGAACCGATCATTGACTGGAAATGGTTATGTTCAGCTGCTTGCAGATCACTTGCAGCCATTCATGGACTTCACGTACCGACACAACGATGGGATTTTTATGGATGACAATGCGCCATGTCACCGGGCCAGAACTGTTCGCGATTGGGTTGAAGAACATTCCGGACAATTCCAGCGCATGATCTGGCCACCTAGATCACCCGATATGAATCCCATCGAGCATTTATGGGACATCATCGAAAGGTCCGATCGTGCCCAAACTCCTGCACCATCCACACTTTCACAATTATGGACGTCTATACAGACAGCATGGCTCAATATTCCTGCAGAGGACTTTCAACGGCTTGTGGTCTCCATGACACGTCGAGTTGTTGCACTTCGCCGGGCAAAAGGAGGACCGACACGATATTAACAGTCATCCCATGACTTTTGTCACTTCAGTGTATATAAGTATTAGATAAATTGTTTGCAAATAGCAATTTCAATTTACTTTTTAAAATTTATTATTCCAGGAAGCTATTAATGTTACATAGTAAAAGTAGATTCGTATCACTTTAATTTTCCTAGTTCACTTTTAAAATTGATAAGAACACCACACTGCTTTCATGTTTAAATCTATCAAATCTTACTAAAAAATTCTTCATTAATATCACTAAAAAGTAGTCAGTAATAAAATAGTAGTAAATAAAAGTCAAATTGATTTGAAAATTTTTTTATTTTGTAATATTTGATATTTTGTAATATTTCATTTATTAAACTGAATAAATGTAACATTTATTTCAATATAAGTAAGATACTGCAAAAATGCTTAAATAAAGCAGGTAAAAAAATTATAATTCAATTCAATAAATATAGTTCAAATTTTAATAACGACATACATAGAAAAATTTCTAAGTTTGTGTTGCAAGCAACATCTTATACATATAAGATGTAGATTTCATTTAAAATCTACATTTTTTCATTTAAAAATAAATTTAATATATATGTTAATTTTCAGTGTATTTAAAGGAGTTAGTAAAGTACTTCTCAACAAATAAAAGGTTCAAAAGAATTTAACAACTACATAAGGACAAATTAAAGTTACTTAAAAGATGTTTATGGTATGAAGTTCAAAATTGAAGTCTTAATTTTTAAAGAAATTTCTACAATAAACATTTAGTATTTCTACAATAAACATTTTCAAAGAAAATGATGAAAAATCTAGTTTTTGTTTATTTAGTTTCTCGTGAAATATTAATATGGATGGATTTAACGATGATAGGTTTTTGCTTTCTTTCAATGAATTCATTATTGATATTTAAAGACAAAATACATGTACAAATATAAAGTACAAATGCTGAAAAAATACTTAATTCAGGCTCACCTGTGATCAGCAACAATAATCAAATTTTTGGTGCATGAAGCAACAATTTTTTCTTGAGTCAAACACCCACCACCACCTTTGATTAAAGTCAGGTTAGCATCAACTTCGTCTGCACCATCAAAGACAAAATCTAGCTATAAATGCCATAAATTATTAAGATTATTACAATTAAAAAAGTATATATGGTCTTTTTTCATTGATGATTATTAAAGAAAATAGCAATGCACAAAAAATAATATTAGGTTTAAAAATTACGAATTAGAAAAAAAAGCTACAAATAATTAGATTTATTAAAAATAGAATAATGCATAATTACCTCAGGAGTTTCCTCAAGATCACTCAAATACAGTTTATGATGTCTAATAAGTTGTTTGGCCTAAAATTTCACACAAAATAAATAAATGAAGAAAAAATTACAACATTCAGCACACCATGTAATTCCAAGCACAATTTAAAATCTACTTATTTGTAAAACAAATATAATTTTTCAAAGACAAAGTCTTTGTACCTAAATAAGTTTCAGAATGAAATTTAAGTATTTAAAAGAAAAACTTTTTTTAAAAATATTTTAAGACTAAATAGAACATACACTAGTTGGGGAAAATAAATAATCTATACTTATAATAAAGCTCAATGTGTGTGTGTGTGTGTGTGTTGGCGCTCAACAGGTCAGACCGTTAGACCTACAGCTACCAAATTTGGTACATGTATACATTGGAGGTTGGGAATGTGCACCTCTGTGCCCTTTTTTCGAATTTTTAATTAGAATTTGAATTAATTAAAATTTAAGCGAAAATTCTACGTTTTCCCGCTATAACTTCCGAAAATATTATCGCACAAACATGATTTTTACACCAATTTAAAGAATAAAAAATTAGCTTTCTAATGGTATCAGTGTTTTAATGTATAACTCAAGCTTCTATTTTTAACGAATTTTTAAAGAAATATTTTAACTAGGTTTTTTTAGCACATGACTGGATAAAATAAAAGAAACAATGACGGAAGTTCAAATTTAAAAAAAAAATCTATCAAACAACTATCAACTATTAAATCTAAAGAAATGCAACTTTTAGCGCGTGACTGGATAAAATAAAAGAAAGATAAAATGTGATATTTTCTAAAAAAATAATAAATGCAAAGCAAAGGTTTCTATAATCGTTTGCAATATCTAAATAATTAATTCAACAAATCTTCTTTATTTACGGTAAACCTGATTGAATTTAGACAGGATATGCATTGAAATCTCGACTTAATGGCATATTTCTATAATCGTTTGTAATATCTGTATCATTAATTCAATAATTTTTTTTTCCATTATAAAATGTGATAGTTTCTATAAAAAATAAATGCAAAGCCAAGGTTTCTATTATCGTTTGCAACATTTAAATAATTTATTTCATAATTTTTTTTTCCTTTTTTGCTTTTTTTAAAAAAACATATTTAATATTTGGGCAGCATCATGGAAAAAAACATTTTTAATTTCAGACCAATCAATTCAAGGCTAATGAATATGTGACTTAATTGAAAATTTTAGAACGCATTACTCATGGCGAACCAGTTGGTCGCCAAAGGCGGCTAGTCATTACAATAAACTACAAAAATGTGCATTTTGGTTACATTTCTTTGAAAAAAATGAATAAATTTATTATAATAATTTTAAATTACTTAATTAGAATAACTATTTTATATGCATGCATGTCAGGTATTTTCTTCTTTCTCTCTCTCTCTCTTTTTAAAAATACAATTTCCACACACACACATTATTATATTATATTATATATATATATATATATATATATACACATATACAGAAATTTTTGCACGCTTCTCTTCAAAATTAAGACAGAATATTTTGTTGTTCATTAAATTTTCTAATATTTCAACTATAAATTTTACCAATAGATAGCAGCTGTAAAATGCAAATAAATTGTATCATTATACAGATTTTACATTTATTCTGATCAGTATAAAATTAATTATTTAAATTAAATTAAAATAATTTATGCAAAGCAAAATAATGAATCAGGTTTATTCCAACATGAAGTTATCTAGAAAATTCATTGCATCAATATAGAGATAATATTTTAACACAAAATATTAAGCATAATTTTGAATACTTGGAACTTCCAGAAACATAATATATGGTAAGTGGTAGTTCAATAAAATTTGATTATACAAAAAAAAAAAAAAAAAAAGGATTCATATATTATATGCATATTTCCTTAAAACACAAAAATTATTGTGAAAGTTATATCTGCATAATGCATATATTAAAATTAATGCTTATATGTTTAAAAAGTATGCAATGAAATTAATTTATATGTATAAATTGTCTTTTGATAACTAAAAATATTGAGTTCCTTGAAGTTAAAATATTTCATTGATCAGAAGCATTACAAAAATAAGAAATCATGATAATGATATAAAAATATCAATTAAACTTCCACATCTCAAAAGCAAAGCAAATAGCAAAAGAGTTGAAATTCTTCTTCTATGATATTTTCAAAGATGTATAATCGATCTCATGTCATATTAACCCTTTTGCTGCCCTCTCCTGTCAGCAAAAATTTCTGTTTTTTAACAGATTAGAACAAACAAAAACAGAAACTCAAAGAAATAAACATTTAAAAACTTTAAAATATTGAAAAATGCTTGAAGCATGTTCCAGTTGCCATGCAGAAGTTTCACTTGAATACGCTTTCAAATGTAATAGCTGTATGAAATTTCTTTTTGCTTTGAATAAGTTTCTAGCATGCATTGTCTTTATACAAATCGAAGCATTTTTTTCAAACAAAAGGAAAGGAATTAATAATTTTAAACAAATTTCTCGCATTTTTTTTTTCTTGCTCTTTTCCCATATTAAAGGCTAGATAGATAAAATTTCTTTTAAGCTAAACAAACAATCACTTCAACCACTCAGAGAAATTGGGCAATTTCTAGGAGTTACTTTAATATTATGTATATGGAGTAAAAATTCCAAATTATACAAAAATGACCACTGAAAGAGATGACCACTACATAAGGGTAGCCACTTAGAGAAGTTTTATAAATTTTAAACACATTGATAGACAACTGCTATGAATGGATCACAAATGAGTACGCAACCATTAATAAATCTGAGCACAGTAGGATACAAAGTGAAATAAAATAAGGTCAGAGTGCTAGGGCTTACAACATGGATAATTACTGTTTTCTAAAATCTAGACGGGGTTGAAAAGTGTTCAGGAAAGAGAGGGTCATTTTGACCTCAATACGTAAGGTTAAAAAAAAGTGTAATTACCATTTACTGGCAAAAAATGTTATTGCAAGTTATGGTCACCACGGAGGACAATGCAAAAGGGCATCATAGCATGCTTTATACAAAATTAACTAGCAGTTGTCGGAGGAATTTATTCCATTCCTCTATCAGTGTACGGATACCGTTGACCAGCAAGATTCCTCCCGAAAACATTCTAAATACTTTTATTAGAATTCAGATCAGATTAATGTGCTGGCTATTCAAAGAGTTGAATATTTTCTCTAGACACTACTGAACTATGATTATTTGACGACATGTTGCATTTTTGACTATGAAAAAAAATTATCATAGACAACAACACCGAACATGAAGCAGAATTAAATGTATGGTTTGTCAATTCACAAAAATAGGACCATGACAAGTGAACAATATATTACTGTTTAGTTCAAAGTACAGAGAAGGGCATATGGTTATTAAATATGAACCAACCCATACCAGGACACTGTATGAATGATATCAGTGCTTTTCCTGTACCAATATCCTTCACATTCAGGTGCTACTGTTTTCATACTAGATTAGTTGCCACCAACAATCAGATGAGAAATTGAACCCATTTTCATCTAACATGATTAAGTAATCCCAATCTCCTCTTCTGTCTAATTGTGATGTGTATGGCATTGTAAAGAGGCAGTACTGTGAGATCTGGAGAATAGGATGCACACAAAAGCACAGTAAACATATAGCACTCAATGTTGCAAACATCTGGTAATACATTTTTGAGAGTTTTATTAGCAAGAAATTGATTTGCTGAACCTATTCCTTTTTGTCCCTAGCACAATGTACCTATCTACTGCAGGCACTACACCGCAGCGACAACCTCCTCCCCCATAACATAACATTTGCTACATATTCTATTTATATACAATGCTCTCCAAAACCTTGAAAGAATATTGTAGCTGTCGGACTCCCAGGCAAAAATTGTTATTTTTTGCCCTTGTTTAATCTTGACAATATATTGGCACAATGTAAAGTCATCTAAAAATTGTTGAAAAGACATGAAAAAATTGATTTTTTTTTTCGGCATTAAACTTTGCATTTGAGCAATAGCAACTGATATTTGTTAATTCTTTCAACATTATCACATGACGGACAAGTTAGAAAATTCAAAATTTGCATGTGCACAATATGTCATTTTATCCTATTTTTATACCACTTCCATATTTGCCTACCTTCAAATTGTAGTTGCTGTCATTGTTATTGTCAACTGTCCTTACTAATTATTCACTAGTGTAAATTAGATAGTAATCTTAACTATAAAAATCTTGCAAAAAAAAAGCAAATGCATAAATAAATAACCGTACTATATAATTATTGCATATCAGAAAAAGCATTCATGCTGAAAAACTAGAAAAAATAGAAAGAATGACTCTTCATGAATACAATATGAATTTTCTTATTCATAAATATATTATAAATTATGTAGTAAGTTTTTATAAAGACATGAAGTGAATAATTACAATGTTACCTGTATTGAAGTGGGTACACAAGGAATTTTCAAATTATCTTTTTGAACTTTCTTAGCTAAAAAGGAAAATATATATATAATAGCCAGTGAATGACAAATTTAAAGGATATATCAATAAAATTAGAGATAATATTTATCCTGATAAAAAAAAGAAAAGAAATAAAGGCAAATGTATAACTAAATACATTTCTTTTTTAACAAAACGTCTTATTCTGTTAACTTTTTACACTTATATTATATACGCAAACATAAATAATAGAAAACAACTTTTCTGAAGATGCAACTTTAGATTCAGCATAATCAAACATAACGATTTATGATAATAAAATGGGGAAAAAAATTGCATTATACAATTTTATAATACATGAATTACAAAATGCATTATATATATATATATATATTATATATAGATATATATATAAAATCTTATAACTTAAAAAGAGAAATTTTTTGTACACATGTAAATTTATTTTGTGTCTCAAAAACAGCTTCAGTTATTTGCATTGAACTGTATATGTAGATAAGGTTTCCCTTTTTAAATTTTTTTATATAAGCATCTTCTATGGAAGAAAAATGCAATTTTACAAAAATATGAAAACATTCTTTTATAACTAAATATTGACATGTGGCTATACATCATCTGATAAGCACATAAGAAATGGAACAGTGATTAGGGCTTTGGACTGCTACTGCTGTCGATACTGCTACGTTCATTGGTGGCGGAGTGGTCAGTTGTATGCAAGAAGAAGGGCTTTGGACTCCTATGCATTTTTCTTATGTTCGATCCCGCGTTTGTAATAAGGTTTTATTTGTAACTTTAAACAAACAATGAAAGGAAATTTTAATTACAATTTTACAAAAAACTGCTGAACAAAGCATGGTTTTTAGGCATTTATTATTAGAGCATACAAAAGGATAATGTTTTCCAGTAGATATTTAATAGTAATGAAAATTATAAATATATACACATTTTCTTGATCAAAAAAGTAAAGAAGTGAAATACAGAACTGTTTTAAAACAAATGCAATTAATATCATTTAAATACTAATAACATGATAAATATTTGATTTTCCACCTCTTGAAAGAGCTATGAAGTAGTTATATTTGCTTTTCATTCATTTTTTCAAAAAATTTTTTTACACTCATGTCCATAAATGAAGAATATTGCAAGTTCAGGAAAAGAAAGAGCCAGAAGCAAAAAAATCCGACTTATTTGCTAAGCCTATTTATTAAACAAAAGGTAAAGGGCACAAAAGATGTTCTATGTTTGATAGCATTAATAAAAATTGCAATTCTTAGCTCCCTAAAGAAAATTACAAAAAACTATTTACAAAAAATCCATATCACATGGTTGGTATGATGGTTAATGCATAGTGTGTCTCCCAGACGATGCAATACAGGCCGTACAACGCCTAGGGATGCTGAATATCAAATTATCGGTCTGATCTTGAGGAATACTACACCACTCATTAAGCAATATTCTCTGAAATTCCGATAGATGTGTAGGAGGCGATTGACGGGCTGCAAGTCATCGGCCAAGCATGTCCCACACATATGCTTTACTAGATTCAAGTCCGATGAGAATTGCTGGCCAGTCCATACGAGTGATATTCTCCGATTGAAGGCACGGAGCCCAGAAACAAATGTATTTGTGTTTCCAGAATGATATCCCGATAAATTTGGCCTGTCCCAATGTGAACATGCAGGTCAGTTCTGGAACCCAAAATAATTCCTCTCCAAGCGAGCAATCTTGCACTACTATAACAATGTCGTTCGCTTGGTAGTAACGGGAACGTAGACTTCTCCATATGAAAGTCCAGCGAGAACCAGACTGCAAGCTAAACCTGGACTCGTCGGAAAAAAACACACAAGCCCATTGTTGCGGAGTCCACAATGCATATACTTTCTACTTCAGGCTAACCACAGACGATAGTGAACTGCAGTAATTGGACACATCTAACAAGCCAACGAGCATATAGATCAATCTGCCCTAAACGTCTGTACACGGTCTGTCTTGAAACTGTCGAGGCAATGGTTGGTGAGAACTGACGAGACAAGTCTAATGCTGTACATTGCCTGATTCTTTTGACAGTAACTGCCAAATACCGGTCCTCATTCGGCATTGTAACTCGAGGGCGACCTGTGCTGCAACGTCTAATCACATTGCCATCATCTTGGAATAGTTGCCAAAGCCTAGAGATGACACTGGACAATTCCAAGTTCATCAGATATTTCCAGCAGGATACGTCCACATTTCCAGGCGGCCGATATTCTAACACGTAAAAAATCATCCAAATGCATCCTTTGAGTCATAACTATGCGGTTATTGCACTGAAAGGCTTATAATGCGCTAGTGACCAGTTTTACTTCTTTGTCTGTATTTCTTATACATTAATCTCTTACATTCTCGTCGTTGTGGCATACTATCGGTATCATCTGATGGCTTCCGCAAATTGCATATCATTTTTTAAGATATGAGTAGTCATTTTATGGGTGATATGTGTATTTTAGTGCTCGATTTTCACGTGACTCTGAATTATCCTCAATTTATGTACATGGATGTATATATACTTAAGACAGAAGCTTTAACTCTACTACAAAAATTCCTCTATTTTTTTTTTGTTTGAATCACTAAAAGAAAAATGTTCACGATATTACGATCATTACTTTGTATGTAAAGTAAACAATCAATGACAGCTTGTCAAGGCCAACTTACTGATATTGAGAAGCAGATGGTCTTTTTATCATTTTTTAGATAGATACAATAAAAACATTTATTCTTCCTCTCCATTTATAAAGCTTTTTATAACACAACAAATTAAGATCATATCACAGAAATATCAATGAATATTAAAAAGTTTAATTGATCCATCCATCAATAAATATCATTTCCCAATTATTGAAATAAACATTATTGCTTTTTATCAGTAAAAGTTATCAGTTTTTAACAGTTTGATAATATATTTATAATAATGTTTTCATAAACCAAAGAGAAGTAATTATAAATCCTAAAAATTATATTTCGAACTCAAAATAATAATAAAACTCTACCTTCTTAAAGTTTATCTGATTTAATTTTTTTTTTAAATTTAAAAACTTGATTTTTAGGGTTATTCAGAGCCAACCATCTGAGGGGTTCGGCGGGTGTTATGCAAACGGGCCCCAAGACAGAGGGGAGGTCACCGTGATTAAGAATTAAATTAGTGTTCTGAACAATAATTATGATACACATACTATAAGTCTACAAACTTGTTTCCATGTGGCTGACTGAGCATCGACTGACTCCTTTATTAGGTAAATATCTCAGTGACACCTATAAAAATTTGGGAAAAGTTCATTTATGAATAAAGAAATCCCGTGCCCGGCGCCAAGAAGGTGAAGCTGAGGTTGGGTTCAAATGGACTTGTAAATCACCAGCTATCTACTTTTGTCAATAACTAATGTAATATTTTTTAATGTGTGCATTAGTGTATGTTTGTTTACATTAAGTTGTTCAAACAAAAAGTAAAACGACGGTAAATTAAGTGATCAACTCCTAGCAATGCACGCTTTGGAAAGAATTGCTATAATGACCATATTTATGTTCGACTCTTGATAAAACAAATCCAAATTAATATAAGTAAGGAAACGGCATGATTTAAATTACTATTTCAAAGAATTGTAGATATATTTATATTTTTAACAAGTAATATTCTTTCACTTCGTGGAACCCATGAAATAATAGGGACGCCTAATAATGGGCATTTTTTAAGTGCAATCGAATAACTAAGTAAATAGGACTATGCGCTTATGTATGATATAAACAGAATAACAAATTCTACAAATTAAATTGTCAATGATTTAGTTCATTCATTACAAGATCAAATTATTCCGACCCTAAGAAATGCAGTTATAAACAAAATTAAAGATAATGTAAATGCAGCAACGTTTTACAATATCTAAATGCATGAAATATCTGAAATTTCCCACAAAAAAACAAACTTATGTATTTATTAGATATATAAATTTTGAAAAGAAAATACTAAGTATAAATGAGTCATTTATTGGGTTCATTGAAGTAACTGGTGTGACTGGAAAAGGAATAGCAAAATATCTATTCAGAAATACTAAATGAACTTTATTTAGATATTATGGATTGTAGTGGACAGGCATACAACAACAGTAGAAGCACGAAAGAGAAATATAAAAGTGTAAAATGTAGAAAAATTTCTCTATTGCTTTTATGCAATCTATGAGTGTGCCTGGCTTATCACATTCTTTTAATTTATTGATTTGTGATGTCGCTTCCAGCCATATATATTACATTTTTTTTGGGGGGGGGGGGTTACTGCAATACTTGCATTGCTTATTTTCTGCATCTAGAAAAAGATAGGAAAATGTACAAACGCATTTAAACATTACTCTCAAATTATTATACAACACTCGTTGGGAAGCCAAAATAGATGCATTAAATAGATGCGTATATACAGTATGAGTAAATTGTAATGCTCTAGAAGAATTTATTGATGCAAATAGCAATATTACAGTGATTCCGAAGCTAAAAATTTTTTGGATTCCATAAAGAAATAACATTTATTTTATGTTTAATAGAATGGTTACAATATTGTCCAAAATTAGCTTTTAATAAACTATTTCAAATAAAAATAATTGGTTTCGACTGGTCTTTTAATTCAGTCAATAAAATTAAAGCTGAAATCCAAATTTAAGAACCAAATTTAACTCATATTTGGACGAAGCAAAAGCGATAATATGAAATTTGAATCTTTCAGAACAATTTTTTGAAAAACGAATTCGAAAAACAAAAAATATACATATTTCGAAACAGCAGAAGATGAAATTGTAGAAAACTTGGTTGAGGAATTTAAATTTTATTTTTGATTTTGTAATGGATACTGGTATTGTACAGATAGAAAACAGATTTAAAAGTATTTCAAATTAATCACTGACACAAAAACTTTAGAAAAAAATATTGCTCCAAAAACTTTGTAATATTTTATAATAACGATGTAAATGAAAACTTAATTCAAACAATTACTTTGCAAAGGGATTTGATTTTGAATGAGAGGGATGTAAATAACGCGCAACGCATATTGCAATATATACTAACTAGCTTATTACCCGCGGCTATGTTTGCGTGGAAATTTTGATAAATATGTAAAAAATCTATCAAATAATAACAAATCAAAAAAAAAAAATAAACCTAACCTAAAAACGATTCATTTCAAAGAATAAGCATATACGAAAAATATATAACATAAATACAGTTTTATAACAAACACACGCAATTAACGTAAAAACAATTTATTTACATTGTATAGGCAAAATAAAAATACTAAAAACAGCAAACCAAGTCCATGTTTCTTTAAAATCAGGTCAAACCCATTTTATTTATTGATTGAGATACCTATAACAGTATTATACACATAATTTTTAAGCCTTTAATTCAAATGAAAACGCAGTTGATGTCACGACAATCATGTGCGAACTTTCAATGCCAGTTGGCGTAATGCACATGTCTGACTGTCCTACGACAGTTGCGGTAATACAATGCAGATTAGAAATTTTTTATTTCCTTTATTCTGTTTTCTTTTAACACATTAACGGTGGGAGTCGTAATACTAAGATTTGATCCACGTTACCTAGCATACTTTCGTCAAGATCGCCCGCCTTTAATGTGTTAATTTAAAAGTACTTCCGAATAAATCCGAAAGATCGATTAATTAACATTTGATTTTTAAATACATCAAACACAAAGAGAATTTATAGAATCGTTTGAAATAATCGGTCGAAATTCTTTTAAGCCTAACCTCAACTCTTGGGGGAAAAAATCTGGAGCCTTACTTATCTTTGGCGGGATTTGGCCTCAGCTTTTTGGAGCGAAAGTTAGTTTTTAATTAATAAAAAATTAACCACTCAATTAACCGGAATAAAATGTAGCTTATGTTCTATTCCTCAATATAATCTATCTTTTTACTAAATTTCATTCAATTCGGTTCGGTTCAATCGTTCTGGCGTGATGTGGTAACAAACATCCATCCATCAATCCAAACTTTCACATTTATTTATTAGTATAGATTAAACATTATAATGATTTATTTCTAAATGTATTAACTATGTGAAAAAAAATTCTTAACATAGCCAGTTTCTATAATAAATATTGAGCCCTCTTTCGACAAAAATAATAAAGGATTATCTTCGGTCAACCATATGAGTGTAATGTTTAAACGCTCTTGATATACTAAGTATCGAAAAAGAAATAGGAAAAATTGCAATTTTCTTAGAGTAATTAATAGCAAAACCAAATCTCGCATTAAATAAAGAAATGTTTTTTTTTTTTTTTTACTTTGCTAAAAATTTAGGGCCTTAAAGGGTTTCTTGCACCCGGGCGCCTTCATTTCCATTTTCATTAACCCTTCCCGTAAAATGACGAGTATAGTTCATCATTGATTTTTCATGCCATATAGCACAATGACGAGCTATACTCGTCATAGTTCTATATGGTGTGACGAGTTATACTCCTCATGCGACTAAAGTTACTGTTGATTATAATAATTAATTTTATTTAAAATTTCTAGTGTATTGAATGCGGATGCACTTTTATTACTTATGTTGATAATATTATAGATAGCCTAACTATCATATATCGTTTGATTGTCTTGCTACAAGTTATGGCTAAGCTATTAGTAGTCATTCTGATTAATTCGTTCAATCATTCTAATAAGCATTTAGCCTGAACATCTGTCTTACTAAATGTTAAACATGCAGTGAAATTAACACCTTAATGAATAAGAGTCATGTAAATCAAGAAGACCAAAATGATTCAGAAAAATCATAAAATAAGTATATATTTAACTGATACTGAAACTAATGATAGTGAAATATTAGCAAGAAAAAAAAAACGCGCATAATGAGTAATAGGTGAATTTTGTGAATACACTGGAGTCGTAGACACATTATGTGCCTAAATTTTTTTTTTTTTTAAATACCGGAGAACCTAGAGTAAAGGCGAAAAGTAGAGGCTAATCCAAAATCACTTGAGATTTTTGAAGAAATGTTGAATGTGAACTTGCAAATTACAATTACATTAATACCTATAATATAATTTTAATTAATAATTATAAATTAGTTAGAATTATAAAATAAACTAAGTTTTCTTATATAAAAATTAAATAGCTATTTCATCCATAATTTTTGCTGGAAGGGGTTAATGACAATTTTACTATTTATTATTCTCCTTTTCTTTTTCTACAACTCAAAAAAAGCAGTTTTCTCTTGTTTATCAACAGTTAAATGTATGCTTTAATTTCCGTAAAGATTTAAGATATTAATTTCACATAAATAAAATACATTTTTCAAAAAAATTATAATTATTTAAATTTAATCAATTTTTTAAAAAAGTAATAAAATTTGACAAAAAATAATGTTTATTATTTTGTTATAAGTAAAAGAAGTACAAAACCAGCTTATATGATTATGTAATATATAAAAATAAATTTTTGTTTGTTCGTACCCTAAGCGCTGCCGTATTGTTCAACTGTTTGGGATGAATCTTTTGTCAACTTATTGCTAGCTTCTCCGGGAAGTTAATAGACAAAGTATCGTTATCGTATCTAATATATGTGGTAAATTAATTCCACGAGAGGGCGCTTAGCACTTCTTCCGGTGTTAATCAGCAGTCAGAGGGGAGAGGGCAGAGAGAGTTCCGGACACCACAGAATACAGACCGTTCCGCTACCGTCAGCCGAGAAGGGTCGCGACCGGAAACCGTTGAGACATGATCCTGTTCAAAGGGCCGAAACTGGAATTCTTGTGTTAAAGAATTCATCTGCAAATGCTCAAGGTGCCACGCGTAGGTGGGAAAGAGCAACTCCTGTTATCTACTGTTCATCTCCATAACATTGAAATTAATTATTCATCAGTGAAACTTCATTGTAAAAATCATCTTATATTTAACCATTCAATGAACCAATACTCTAAACCAGTGGACTGATGCATTAAAACCCATCACACCCACATATATAAAAATTAATTTTTGTTTGTTCGTACCCTATGTGCTGCAGTACCGTTCAACCGATTGGGGTGAATATTTGCTAAATTACTTGCACACGCATGAAAGTTTTATTTTTAAATTGGCAAAAGACAAACAGTAAATGATAAACGGTGCATATCATCCAGAGTTAATCGCACATATATTAAACAACAAAATTATTATGACTGATGGAAATCAACATAAGTGAGATGAATTCGAAAATATTTAGTGTAAGCGCTAATTACTTTCTTTCTATTAATGAATAGTCATCTTTACAGGATGTTGTCATTCAGCTTGCAGAATGTTTTATTCTGCTGCAAAATGCATATATTACTGAGAGTTTATCTCAAAGATACATAGATTATCAATGCAGATCCAGTAAATTGTATATAATGGAAGTTTCCGAGTGTAAAAAGAAAATTTTCTATTTACTCAGTGAGTAGACAAACGATATTTCTGTTATACAAGCGTATATCGTCTTGGTTACTTCGACAAAAATATGTCACTAAACGTTCATCAATTAACAGATCTACCAAGCAGCACGTACAAAGAAACCAATTCGGGCATTTCAAACAAACAAGAAACGTCAAGTGAGCAATAAAGAGATTGTTTTCGGATTCCGAATTCATGTGTTTCACAATTTCAAGAGCAATATGCAGCAAGAATCGAAAGACAATGTTTATATGCTACGTAATCTCACTCATCAGAATCAAAAGACCAATATGTTTCAAGAAGCGTGGCAACTATTCTTAACAAAAAGTCGATTGGAAAAGATACGCTCATTTCGCGCATTCCCATCGACATGCCTTTTGATTTCAAACACTGAAGACTCCTCATTCAACATGCATTCTCGATGACCATCAAGAAAATCTGAAAAATTCATGTTTTCCACATGATCAGCAGTATGCTGGACGCCTATGTGCAAGATAGCCAAGAAATATCTGTTTTTGCTGAAGACGGAGAAACAAAAAAAATATTGCCTACAATTGGGTAATAAAGTCAAAAAATAAAATAAATATTATTTGTACTTCTCCTTTATATATAAGAGAGATGTTGAATAAGTTCTCGCTGTTTTTTAATGAAAATTAATGCTTTATTTAAAAAATCATTAAAAAAAACATGTTACTGAAAGTACTGTCCATCCCTAGCCACTAATTTCCTAAAACTTTCAGGCAACAGATTAATTCCGTCTTTTGAGGCTATCCACGATTCGACCCAATTTTTGGCATCTTCATAAGAACGGAAGAGCTGCTCAGCCAGGTCATAAGTCATCGACAGGAACAAAGTCGGAAGGGGCAATGTCCGGTGAATACGGCGGGTGGGATAAAACTTAAGAGTTTCCAAGTACGTTTTTACTGGTTTTGCAACGTGTGGCCGAGCGTTGTATTGCTTCAAAATGTCTTTGTCTGGTCTCTGCTTATATAGCGGTCGTTTTTCATTCAATTCTCAAATTAATCGCTCCAATTATTGCCTGTAGCGATCTCACGTGAGAGTTTCATTTGGTTTGAACAGCTCATAATAAACTATACCCAGCTGATCCCACCAAATGCAGAACAGAAGCTTGGAGCCACGGATATTCGGCTTTGTTGAAGAAGTTAATACTTTACCCCACCAATTTCTATGCTGAAGGTTATCCTGTATATCCATTCTTCATTGCCAGTTACGATACGATGCAAAAAAACCCTTTCCTTTTCTGCTGTTAAAGCAGTTGTTCATAAGTGAAAAGACGCCGTTCGATGTCTCTCAGCTTCAACTCGCACGACAGCTGTCTCTCAGCTTTTGAATTATTCCTAATGCTTTCAAACGTTTCGAAACTATTGTGTGATCAACTTCTAAAGATTCTGTTAGTTTAGCGTTTGGCGTGAGTTTTCATGAAGAAATGCTTCCAATCGTTCTTCTTCAAACTTCCTCGGTGTGTCCAAGCGTCCCTTATATTCAAGATCAAAATCATTGCATTTAAAACGCCTAAACCAATCTCTACAAGTTGTTTCAGACAGAGCATGGTCGCCATAAGTTTCAACAATAATTCGGTGGGCTCCGATTGCATTTTTTTAAATAAGACAGTGCAATAAAATTCCCCGCAAATGCTTTTTTTTTTGGCGCGAAATTTGACATATTTAACGCAATGAAAAACAATGCTGTTAGCACTTCCGCGAAATAACATACATTGAATCTCAAGCTTGCTTTTGGTATTTGTAAACATTTTAGTCACTATCATAAACTAAAGCAATCAGTTCCAATAACTCCATCTCTTGGAAAATAGCGAGAACTTATTCAACTACCCAATATTAAATTTCAATGAATGTATTTATAACGGATAAGAAAATAAATATCATTGTTTTCATCATTCCTAATAAAATAAAACAATTTTAAACTTCAAATAATTTTCCAAAATTATTTAATCTGTGGCGCAACGCGTCGGGCACCAGGTAGTTAGGTAATTGAGAAGATAATGTGCTACCAAAATAACATATAGAAAGTGGAATTTACTTCTTATGATTATTTCATATTCTTTTCAAAACAGATTTCCAGTAAATACTTGAGAGATTCTAATGCCAACATCATTTGGTTACTTTAGTTCATTTTAAATAATGTTTCATTCTTAGCATTTGCTGCCTTATTTTTAAAAGAAAAATTGTACAAAAAATATACAGTTACCTAAATGTTCTACAGCATAGATAATAGTAGAACCACTTCCAATACCAACTGCACAATTTTCCTGAAATAAAAAGAATCTATATAAAATACTTTTTCCAACATCTATTTATCAATTTGTGACTGAGTATCATATCAATGATCTTGAAGTTTTACCCTAATGAAAATAATAATAAAAAAAGAACTTCACTATTGTTTACAAATATGTTTTTCAAAGGCCTTAAATTCATTTAATTCTCTTCATATTTACAGCTAGAAATTACTTGTACACAATTTTTGTGTGTAATGTAAATACACAATTTTTTTCTTCTTCTTAAATCATATTTTGTCTAGATGCAGCAAAAAAAAATCACTTTTTTTGTAGTTTTTAAGCTAATCAACACAATCCTTATTTATTCATCAAAATATATCAGGTTAACTTTCCAAATTGCTGTGAATTCAAATCTTAGCAAAACTATATTTATTTAATTACATAAATCCTTTTGAATATATATTTAGGAACTGTTATAAAATTTCAATAAGAAACTGATAAGAAGCAAAATATTTTCTGGAAATAACACAAGAAAAATATTCACTATTTACAAATAGGTAATCGCTTCAGAAGAATATACTTGTCTCTTTTTGACATTCAGTACATTTGACAACAACCACAGATGTGACATCATGGAAAAAAGAATGAAATATTTACAGGAAAGCTGTTGCTTTAAACTTCGAGCTTAGTGAAATCTGAATGCATTCACAGTAAGACTTTTGGTGGAGTATATTTGAATAATAGCTGTCAACTACTTCATAGTACATAAGAAAAATACTAAATAATAGCTGAATATATAAGAATGTTCACCATTCTTTACTTTTTAACTGACTTTTCAAACTATGATGAATTTTTTAAAGATATATAGTTACGTAATTCGAGTATATTTCTATTCCAATATTCTATTCTTAATATACATAAATTTTAAGCAAAAGTTCACCTCCTTTTACTTTCAACTTCGTTAAATGTCAAATATATATAATTCTTAAATAAAGAAATATGCTTTAAAATACATTATTATATTTAAAAAAAATATTATTAACAAAATAATATAGATATATAACCTTGATGTGATCATCAATAGCTTTACAAGCAGCAGCTTTTTTCGACAGTTCAGCAGGGTCCATTTTTAAGGAAGAGTTAGAAATTTTTCTTTTACCACAAATTAATCGCGAATAAGAAAATTCACCATAACACATTACATGACACAACCAAAATGACAACCGCATGGGCTTAACATGCACTTGTAAGAATTATGAGGTAGGGATTTGTTGAATCAATGAAAGTCATGAGGATCTTCAGTTGATAACAAAATTTAACATCTTCATTGCAGTTCTTTTGATGCCATTAAACTTATTGTGAAACTATAAGACAGAAAAAGCTCTTTGCCTCGATCAAATATTCAAAATATCTTTTAAATATTTATATTATAAGGTATTAAACTTTATTCTGATACATTTATTTCTATTTATTAATCTTAAACAATAATTGATAAAAATTAGACTATATTGACGAGAAGAAGTTGATGCTCAAAGAGAATTCTGATTGGACATGACAAATTTAATGATCTTTCTTCTAACCAATGATGAGTTTTTAAATTACAGCGGGATTTTAATGTCGACTCAGGTTATGGTTTTTTAATTAAAAATTTTTAAAGCAATCATTCTGATAAGAACAAAATATTTTATTCACTAATTGCTCAGCAGAACATTCAATTTCTTCATGGTTTATTCAAAATATATAAGGTAATTATGTCTGCATTTTTTAAAAAAAATCTGTATTGCAGATAGTACACTAGAAAAGGAGTGCTAACCGATTGTTTATGTTTATTATTTGTAAATGCCAGCTGCCATTGCGTATGTATTTATTATGGTTTATTATTTCCTTTAAGTCTATTTTTAACTACTTAATGTGTGTTTGATATTTCCATAGGGGAAAAAAAAAGAACATTTTGAATTTCATATAAATCTAATCGGTTCACCGCTGAGAAAATTTGTCATATCATTTTACTGTTTCTTATTTTAAAATTTTTGTTATTCTCATGTTTTATATTTCTTACAGAAAAATAAGTAATTACTTATAAAAATCTGAATTTTCAGGTGTAGTTTGTAGTATAAAAACAAAATGTAGAACTCGAAAATCTCTATATTTATGTAAATAGAAGCTAAACTTTTTAAATGTATCAGTAAAAAATCTTTTTACGTGCTTTTTGTGATGTCTAATGTTCAATTATATTAACTGTATATTTATAATAATTGCATCTTGTTTTTGCAAAATGAGTTATCACACTAACATCTATTTTTAAACTTTTGCATCATTTTACAATATATATTTTCAAGTCAATAGCTTTCTTATCCCCACTTTAATCAGTGATAACTGAAGTTAATGATATATAATTCTAAGTAATGTAGCATTACTTGTAGTGAAACAACTCTAAAATTTCATTGTGTGTTTAAGTAAATGATTTATGTATATAATCTGAATTCTGATTTAAGCATTAATAACTGATATTTTATAGAATGAACTTTTGATTTTAAAACATTAGCTGGATAATTTTGAGAATTTTTCTAAACTTGGATACATATTATATTGTTCACTATAATGGTGATCATTCACTATTCATATACAAACAATTTCCTTTAATGGATTTTTTAATCTTTCTTTAATGAGAATTTTTACTTATGAATGATTTTTATTATCCCATAAAATGAATATTTTGCCATGTATTTTTTTTTTACATCTATGATTTGGATGACGGTAATACTTCATCAAATCATTTTTAAATAATTATGCATTTCATTTCACTGTATCAATTCTGCAGGTTTTATATATATATATATAATATTGAATTTATAAACACTATTATAATTAGGAATCAGTGAGAGGAAAATGATATAATATGAAATCTCATCAAGAGTCTATTTTTTAGATTTAAAAAAAATAGTCAAGTAATATTTCAAATAATTTTTTTTTTTTTGACATAATATAAAGCTAAACTTATTTATTTTTATCAACATATAATATTACTAGCAAACTATATTAAACATATTCACATACTTGTTTTCTTATTTTTTTTAGCCTTAATTACTCCATTTAACACATTTTGAATAAAATATTCAAACAATTTTATTATTAACTAGCCATCTTTGATTACCAGTTTGTCAATAATAATGATGGTTAAAATTTTCAGTTATATATTTTATGTAACTTGGTTTCCTAACAATTTTTCTTCAAAATACTTTTAAGCTTTGGATTTTGATTGTTATATAAATCGAGCATACTGTTGCGTAGGCCTTCAACAGTTGTTTACATTGTACAACTTATGTCTCTCTTTAATTTTCTGTCAACACCCATAAAATTTCAACCTTAAATTAGAGTGGAAATGTTAAAATACAAATAATATAAATCGTTTTTTCACTGAAATCAGCCACGTCTTTTTCTAAATATGAAAATCAAAACTAGAGTCATTCAGAATTGAAAGTATATGTGTACTGCTGAATAATCTTTATAGTCTGTATAGTATCTTTAAGAATTATTCAAGAAAGTTTTCTGATTCATTGTTAAATTCAATTTTTAGTTTTACTTTCAAAATATTTAAATGATGAAAATAAAAATATTTTATTTCACTCAATAAATGTACTTATGAAAAAAATTCTGATGTTTAAATTTTACATCATGCTTTGATCACTGGAATCATATTCTGCAAAATACTCTTGGCATTTCTTTGAATAAATAAACATTTCTATCTTCTGAGATCAAATCTTCCGGATTCAAAAAATTTTCATGCATCAATCTTGGAACAATCAGCATTTTCATAATTCAAGGCCAATGGACCTGGAAAAAATTAGCATATCTCCTTTAAGATTATCTGTGAAATAATCAAAAATTGCCCGTTTTTATAAAATAGTGATATTTAGACTTTCAAAAATCAGCCGGTTTTAGTGATTTATTTAGTTTATTGTAGTTCAACAATTTTTATTTAAAATGTTAGTGCCCCAAGAATCTTTTGTTAAATATGATTTGCCTGGCAGTAGATATATGTAAAAATTTGAAATTCTTGATTAATTAGAGCATTTATTGAACTAAAATTACTTACAATATGATTATTTAGTTCTTTTAGACCATTTTTACTTGTATTTTAGTTAATTTAGACACAGATGTATGCCACAAATTAGCTGATGGGTGCTGATTAGAGTGATTATCCTATATGTATATTAAACTGTACTGTATTTGCCTGTAATTAAACTATTTTATTGAATTAATTATATAGATATTGCAAAAGATCTTAGAAAATTGTTCACCAGTTTCTTATTAGAAAATATATTTAAAAAAAATTTCACTTCTTACAGATACATGCTGAAAATTACTTTTATATATTTAATTTAAGTTGATAATTTAACAGTTGATAATTTTTTTAAAATTCAAACTTCTGTTGATGTGATAGATTAAATTCTAACTTTTACTAGGAGGCAAAAAAAGCTTTAGAGCCTGAACGATTTTGAGGTGTGTGCGGGGGGAGGATATTATATTCTAAACATTGATGCATGCTTCGTCTGATTATTTTAAACTAGTTAATGACTTAAATTAATTAAAAAAAAACAATGGTTTATGTGGAAAAAAAACTTGCTTGCATTATAAAATAAAATTTTTATACAATTACATCGGAGTTTATTATCATATAAAAACATTTTAAACTGCATTATGCTAATAAAAAATTAGCTATTCAATGATATATGTTTTATTTGTCATATTTTCTTTAAGTGATTATAAAATTTCAGGAATTAATTTAAATGTTTTTGTTTTACTAACAATTTTTTTTTTTTTCATATCTATTTCATCTCATAGAAACATGTTGTGGAAATCACACTTTCATATGTTAAATTTGCCATAATAATTCACTTATTTTTTTTTTTTTAATTTGAGCTTTTGTCAATATGATGGCAATGCATTGATAAGAAAATTTTTTCTCATTAATTGCACATGTTGCTTAAATTTTATTTTAGGTAAAATTGTTCAAAAATATTTTTTAAGAGATTCATTATAAATAGAAATTTCAGTTATATTTTGAAACATTGGTATTATTGAAAAATAATTTTTGAACTTTAACATGATGTAAAGATCAATTTTAAGTGATAATATTTATGGAAGTTATTATAGTGGAAAAACATCAAAATTTTGTTTAATTTTTAATTAAAATTCTAATTAAAAATTCAAAAAAATTGCTCCTTGGTGCACATTTTCAGCCACCAAGATATACAAATGCCAAATTCGATAGTTGCAGGTGCAATGGTCTAGGCTGTAGAGCACAAATACACACACACACATTAAGCTTTGTTATAAGTATAGATGTTTAATGTAGATATGCATTATTAAAAATATGAGATTAAAATTTATTTAATTTTTGCAATTTTATAGATAATAAATTTTTAATTAAAATGTTGTTTTTTTTTTTATAAATTGTAGAAAATGCCATTTCAGGGAGTATTAATAAAATATGAATAATATTTAAATTGCTTTTTGCATATTAAAAAGGATAAGTCTGTATATGTTTTTATATTTAAAAAAATTTCAACTGTATTATTCTTTACAGAAATGCTGTTTAAACATTCAAGAACCCTTTTTAGAAATTTACTGAATTTTAATTTATGCCTTTAAATCTTACTTAGGTAGTCATAATTTTTAAATTGAAAAAAAATAACTTTTTTTTTACACTTAATATTTTCTGTGATAATTTTTAACATCTTCATTGTCATGTGGCTGGTATATTGGATATCCTTGGATATTTCTATATAAAAATACAATGACTAATGACACAGCAGGCCTTGGCACAAGTGATGATGCTAGGTAATATGAGTTCAATGCATTTTATCAATTAAATTATTAATAACTGTTTATATATGTTAAATTGAAATTTATTTCTAGTAGTTCCCACTAGTCCTCCTACTACCACACACTCTTACCAGGTCACCCACATACTTCCAATTCTTATGTTACTGTCTCACTCTCCCTCTTCACGTCATTTCTTTTGATAATGGACTGAAAAAGTTATGTGGAGATTAATTTCATGGCAATAAGAACTTATCACAATATTTAACTTATTAGAATATTCATTAAAACAATTAACCAAGTCGGATATTTTAAAATAAATTTATTGTTAATATTTAGTGCATTGGTACTGTTTGCTCCTCTTTCTAATATTTGTTTCGGGTCGATCCTATTTTAGCCCACCTCTGACGCCAATTTAAAAACTCGCCAAATTATCAGCGATAATGATTTTAAAATGGCAACCCTGACAACATGTAAAGAAAAATGTGGCAACCCTACGGAACCTCATTGATTGATTTAAACTCCGTTAGAAAACTATTTAATCTTATTGGTACTTTCAATTACTTTCGATTTGGCGTGATTTTGAAAAATTGGCGAGATTTTGAAAAAGTCGCTAGAGGTGGGCTAAAATAGGATTTTACCTTTGTTTCTACCTCTATGTCATGTTAACAATTAAATCCCTTGAATACTTTTATATTTTCTCTTTTTGACTTTTTACTTAAATTTGAAATGTATAACAGTTTACTTTATTAAATAATGTTATATTTATTTTTACTGCAATAAATGTTGAAATCATATTAATATTTTCATTTAGTTTAGCAACATATATTTTATTGAAACATGGATGCTATTTTAAAGCTACAAAAATTCAATCCTGAGAAATTAGTTGAATTGTGTCGAATGCATTTAACCTTTACTCTGGATTTACATGATGATGAATTTTCTGCTTTAATGGAAAAGTGTGATGAAAAGAAAAAGCCACGTGGTTACTTTAGTCGCTTTTTGAAAGGTACTCATTTCAATTCCTTTATATACATAAAAAATTCATTTTAAATAATGTTAATTTTATTTTCCTCTCTATAATAGTTTTTTTCTCTCTCTCTCTCTCTCTTACAAAAACTCTGTTTGAAAAATGATTGGATATTAGTGAAAATTTCAAAAATCTTGCCATCACTTATTGAGAAATTTTGATAGTTCACTTGTAAGATTGATAAAAAATTGTTTATTAAAAATAGAATATTATTAAATTGTTAAAATTATTTATGAAAGTATATTCATATCTAAACAATTTCTTTCACAACTTTTTTAACCTTTGTATAGAAAAATCTTGTTCATTTATTTCCATGCTTAATCTTTTCTTTATATATATATATATAATAAACATTAAAATAATTAAAATTCATTTCCTGAGTCAACAAAAATTAAAATGAAACTAATTAGGTCGAAATTGAAATTAAAATTTAATTCGGAATTAAATGCCAAAAGTTTACAAAAATGAAAAGTAAATAAAATAGAACCTATTAATGAAACAAATTGAAATTAATATAATGAATAAAATTATGTAAATGAAACTGAAATTGGAATCGACACTAAAAATTATTTCTGATTCAAACAAGTTTAAAATTTTTAAAATTCAATCATTGTATTTAGTGAGTGCAAATGCAGCTACAACTAAAATGCACATGAATCTAAATTAATTAACAAAATAAGCTAATCAAAAAGGAACATAACTGAATCAAAACTACAACCAATAGAAAAAAAATCCAGCGAAATTGAAGATGAAAAATGACAAATGAAAATTTTATATGTTATATTATTATGAAGATAGCTTTGTTATTAATAATTTAAAAGATGGTTTGGAATTTTTAAAAGGTAACAAAATTTATAAAATTAATACTTTAGACTTTGAACATTTATATTCCAACCTACCCCATGAGAAATTAATAAATGTCTGTACTCTTATATATGACGGATATTTAAAAGAAGATATCATTAATAAATATAATTGGTTGGTTTTATGCAATTTTAATATTACCAAAGACTATGTTTTCAATGGTATTAGTTTTTACAAACAAGTTAAGGGTATTCCAATGGGTACAGCTTTCTCAAGTGCTTTGGCCAATATTTTCCTACATTATTACGAGAAAAATTAATAATTACTTAATAAATGATGGAGATTTATTGATGATTTAATTTTGATTAACTTAGAGAATACTAATATTGTTACTAACTGCTATCCTAAAGAATTAATTTTTACAGAAACAAATAAAAATCATCTTGAAAGCTACTTATCTGGATTTGAGGATCGAAATTGCTAATGATAAAACAATAGTTGGTATTTATGATAAAAGACATGAATTCAGCTTTAAAATAATTAAACTCTGTAATTGTCACTCTAATCTTAACTCTAAAATTTTCAAAAAAAAATTATTTTCTCACAATTTAATAAAATTATAACAGTTTGTAATAACAAAATTTCATTTATAAAAGCAACAAATAGTTTTATTAAAAATTTAGACAATAAGGATTTTCCCAAAAACTACTGCAATATCATTATTTTAATTTTTTTGGAAAAAAAAAAAAGAATGAATGAATGAAATATTAGTAAAATAGATGGCGCTTATAAACTACACTTATCTTTATTTACACTGTACTGTAATTGGAACAGCAGTTAGATTTCTTCTGTTGCTGGTATGTTCTTTCGCTTTTTGTTTTCTTAATTAATTAATCAGTTGGTTTGTTTTAATTTTAGTTGAATATTTTTTTTTTCCATTTGGTTATGTTTTTAATGTTGCTTTTTTGTGCGTGTTTTGCTGTTTAAATTGGTAGGTCACTTTTACTTTAATTTTCGGGTCACGGTGGCTTAGTTCTTTTGGACATTGTCTGAGGCCTCTCGCAGAAAAAACCCTTATTTTGAATCCTTGCCTAGGGATGACCCTTGAGGGAAGTCTTCAGGCTGGATTCTTTTTCTATTGGTTATAGTGTTGATTCAGTTATGTTCCTTTTTGCTTGGATTATTTTGTTAATATATATATCCTTGAAAATTTTAATTATTGCTATTATTATCCACAATATCGCGATACCTTTAGCCAATATTGAATATAGCCTCATTCTGATGTAGTTTTACAAATATATATGGAGGAAATTCTAAAAGGATGTATAGTTATATAACAATATTAATTTTGTAATCGAATTTTATGCCTATAAATTAAATAATTCATTTTTAAAAAAGAAGGTTAAAAATGCTAAATATATTGGAGTTTAAAATTTTGTAAATGAGTAACATAAGAACTTGCTTTAACTTAAAATTCAGTATTAACTTCAAGACATTAACATAAATTAAAACTCAAGAAGGTTTTTCCAAACATATATGCTAACATCTGAGACAACTAACAGCAGCAATTCCATTTCTTCTAGTTAATAACTGTCATGTCATTGTAGTGTAATGTAAACCAAGATAATATATATATAATTCTTTTCATAGCAAGAAAATGTTTCTCCGTCTTAATCAACTGAATTACTTACTTTAATGAAAATTTTCCAAACTATCAAATAATCACAAAATAATGTCTGGAATTTGCATCTAAAATTTTTTGTTCTTTATTTTCTTTGAACTTTATTTGTATGCGACAATTTCCTATTTTTGTAGAAAAGTCTATCGCTGAAGTAATGCCTCTAAATCAAGAAACTATATCTCATATTTACCAAATTATAGAATATTTGGGGAGAGAAATAAGTAAGTTTTTAAATCAAGTCAATTTTTTTTTAAAAATATTTGTATAATATTTTATTATTTTACTTTTACATTTGCATTGCTTAATAATTATACTAGAAAATCAAAGCTATCAAATTATTAATATGTTGAATTTCACTTGTTTTAAAACTAAAATAAAACCTTCTGAAAAACACCTGAGTAATCCTTGAATAATCCGAGTTCATTTTCTTGCTTCTCAGCTAAACTTTGTGATATAATTGTTATTTAAAAAGCACTTCATTGGGTACTAAACACTAATATATACTAATAATATTCTAATTTAAACTACTAATGATATATAATACAAAAATAACTAATATATACTAATTTTGAGTATTTATCTTGTTATATATTTAACATATTCTAATTGAAATGTAAGAATACCACATTACACTAATCTTCATATTTCTGATTTTTATAACACAATATTATAAACTTTTAAAACTCTAAATAGTTTATTTAATTGTAGTCCTAGAAATTTTATAGGTCATACTTCATCTCCTGACAAAAGTATTGTAACCTTCCTTGAAAAGGATTTGTGGTGACAATTTAATAAGCCAGTAACTACCACTAAACATTGATGGCCATTGTATAGTGGATAAGATACTGGCTTTCAAACCCAAAGGTCCCCGGTTCGATCCTTGGCGGAATTCAACCTACGTATTGGCACAATTCCGCCAATGCATTACGCCAAAGATTTTAAACTAAATGCAGAAAAAAAAATTTTGCAACAATCAAGGCTAATTTAAATGGAAAAGAGAACTTCTTAAAATAAACTGTTTGATCTATATTTAAATTTTATTTTAAAATTAAAACTCAGAATAAGGGTTACAAAATTGAAGAGAAATGGGATTTTTCTTATTATTTCAATAAAGAATTACATATAATTTATTATAATGATTAATAAATCAATATTTATTGAGCTAAAATTTCATACACCTTGATCTTAATAAATGAATGTTTTTTTAATTGTATATACTATTAAATAATAATAATCTTTTTAAAAAAATAAGTTTGAAAAGATGGCACAAAATGATTAAAACAAATTTCTATTCTCCCTCTGTATGTATTAATATATTAATCATATCATTTCTAAATTTGTATATTCTTTTCCAGGAAATTTCATTTGTATAATTCTTTTCCTTTTTATTTATACAATATATGGTTTCCTGTATTAGTTTTATTAATATTATTATTGTTTTTATTTGCTCTATTTAATTGATTTATTCTTAAAGTTTTTTAAAATCATTTCAGATATATGTAGAGAAGGTTTATTTCGTAAAACAGGCAGCTTGGCAAGACAAAATGAGCTTAAAACTTTACTTAGAATTGGAGAAAATATTGACTTCAATTCTGGACTCTATACAGTGCATGACTGTGCTTCTGTTTTAAAATCCTTTTTATCAGAATTACAAGAGCCCTTATTATCAGAAGCACATTATTCTGCACATTGCCAAATAGCAGGTAATTCTTATAATATTTAATTTGCCATAAAAGCCTTTCCATTGTTATTGGTTTTTCTTCTGTAGTTTATTGCTGCAGATTTTTTCAAAATATTTGAAATAACTAAATTAAGAAAAGAGCGCAATATGTTTTATAATTAAAATTATTTTCATTTAATAAAAGATGTCTGGATTAATTAGTTTATTTATACAAGGAATCAAGGCTTTTAATGTTTTATGTGCAGGTTTTATTTCTAATGAATGTGAATTTTAGTTAAATTAATGAAAATATTTCAATCCATCATAATGTATTTTAGTATAATATTGCTCTAAAAGTTTGAGAAGTTCTTGCAGGGTTTATTATTATTATATCTATTCCAGGTAATGAATTTAAATAAAGTAATGTTGTAATAATATTACACAATTATCCTGTATTTGTACTTTTATAAATTTCTTCTAATTTAAATGAATTTTCAGTTTTTTTAATCATGAAATGTGAGCAAGATTTGTATTTTCTTAAATTGGCTTTAAAATTTTAAACACTCAGTAATTTGAAAAAAGTTGAATTTTTTAAAAATAATTAACTGTTTAACAATATTGAAATCTTCTCATGTCAGTCTTTTTCCAATATTACAATTATATTTCTTTTTCAGAAATGATGAAGGACAACATGTTACCTAGTCAGAAACAAAGTATATTTGAGCGCCAGTTGAAAGCAACAAAGTTGTTGCTGTTATTATTACCTGTTGACAATTATTGCTTACTAAAATATTTGCTTTTATTACTCAATCAGATACAGAATTGTCAAGAACAAAATAAAATGACATCTGAGAATTTAGCTACATTATTTGCGCCACATATCATATGCCCACGTAAGGTAACTTCATTTTTCTCTTTTGCAATATTTCTTTTGTAATAAATGATTTCCTTATACTTTCCAATTATTTGGAATATCTTATTGGTTTTAATTATAATTTTTTCAAATTTACCATTATAGATGACACCTGAAATGCTAAAACAAAGTTTTCCCCGTATGGCAAAATGTATCACATTTCTTATTGATAATGCTACTTCATTATTTGAACCACCAAAAGAATTGGTACAAGATGTCTTGATTTATCTAAAAGAAATGAAATATGAGGGAATACTGCAGTCTTCAGATAAAATGGTAAAATATTTCATTTATATTTAATTTGTGTAACCAAACTTTTCCTTAATTTGATGAATGTGTTGAAAAATTCTTTTTTTTTATTTTGTACCAAAATTCAATTTTTAACTCAATTATAAATTTTTGAATTACCTGAAGAAAAATAACATTTCCCTTAATTTCCATCTTCTACATTAACTGTATATACAGCTTTAAGAAAAATAATATACTTTTTCCAATAGTACTAATAAATAATTCTAATATAGATTTTGTACTTGATAATGAACATTTATTTAATTTTGTGGGGCTTCACATGGTTTGTGTCAAATGCAAATTTTTTCATTTATAAAATTTGAAGTTTTTAAATGTTTCCTTCTTGCACTGTCTTTTCGGTAAAAAGCTGAAAGATATTTCTTTAAATTCTCGCCTAATAAATTATTTAAATTTTTTAAAAATGACTAAATAAAAATGCATTTTGAATTTGCAATATATTAAAGTAACTATTAACTCTCCCAGATCCCTGAATAAAATCTTATCTAGTTTGCCAGGCATATCAATTTGACTCTTCCCATTCTTCAAATCTAACTCTAAGTATAAATTAGAAACTATGATTTATTCACTTTAAAAGATTAATTCTCAGATGAAATCTTAAAATAAAGACAATAGTTGCTTATAAGATTTAAAGCAGTCATGTATTACTTCTGTTCTAGATTAGAAAATATTACACCCCATCTACTTGTATTTTTTACAGAAATAATTTCAAATCTTATTTTGCTTTAACCAGAATAGTGTTGCTAATTTTCTTAACGTTTTGCATATAATAAATGTTCTTGGAATGAACAATTGTTTTCAATAGACTTCAAAATTTTACATTTTGTCTAATTATCTGATTATATATAAATATTTAAAATGACATTACAATTACCTTTGACTATACGAAAAGTACATAGGTACATCAAGAAACTTTCTGATTAGCTTTGATTTTGCTATCACATTTCAGAAAATATTTTTTTTTCAAATACTGGATTAGCATTGAGAATTGTTGTCACATAGTTTCATAATTGGCTTAAATAAATTATATTTTTCTGATGATGGGTTTGGCACCCATCATGATAATACTTATAATGATGTTGTCGTTTCTACCTTCTTTTATTTAATATTAATTTTATTAACTGTAAACCTAATAACTGACTTATTTGGAATCTATTTTTGGTTTGTGTTCTGAAAAAGAAAGGCAATGGATGCAAGAAAATACCTGCTTATTTCATCTTGAACTTTCAGCTATATTTTAAAGTCTTTTTGGATTGTTTTAAAGCTATTCTCTGCTCAATAAGCATAGTTCATAGATACACTGGTAGTGTAATAGAGTATTATCTTCCTTCTTAAAATTGTCTCTTCTGTGATCCTGACTCTTGCAAAAAAAATGTTATTAATTTATTTAAAAAAATGAACTCTTTTTATGATAATGCGGTGAATAAAATATATTTTTTCATGATAATAAAATATGTAACTCAACTCTCTGTGATAGAAATTCCAGTGAAATTCACTCTCTTTCTGCTTTTCTTCCTTAAAATTATAAATTTAAAAAAAAAGAAATTTTTCTGCTACTATGTTTTGGGAACTATGAATTTTGATTGAGTTACTCTGTTTATTTCTAGAAAAATTCAAAGTTGCAAAGGAAAATAAAAAGGTTCTCTAAAAGAGAAAAAAACTGTGAAGTGCTCTGCACTTTGCTTTAAGTACATCTTTTACTGCAATGTCATGATCCTTCAGCAAATGTTTTTATGCTCATTTTGCTTCTGTTTTCCCTTAGTGAAAATTTTCTGCTCCAGAATCCACCTGAAATCACTGAAGCTTGATTCTTGTTTAACAGAGCTTATATTTGTCTTATTTACCTCTGTTAAAAAATTTTAAGCAATCTAACCATTTATCCTATATTCAGCTGTAAATTGTTAAGAAAGAAGTATTGTATTTTCTGCAAGAATCTTCAAAATCGACTGTATACAAAAATAAAAATGCAACTGCTTAGGAAGCTCTATAATATATTTTGTGAGAATAAGAACTGATTTTTATTTGATAAGAATAAGTACTAATTCT
The DNA here is from genome assembly GCA_026543055.1 of Argiope trifasciata. NCBI lineage: Eukaryota > Metazoa > Arthropoda > Arachnida > Araneae > Araneidae > Argiope > Argiope trifasciata. The sequence goes on along the minus strand of JAPMOQ010026930.1, from coordinate 535,510 downwards.
GGAATGTCTTTTATATATATATATATATATATAATATATATAAGTTATTTAATATTGAAAAATTGAAGTTGTTTATGCTTGCATATATATTAAGATTTTACATATTTTAAAATTATTTGCATTATTTTAAGAATCTTTGGTTTAAAATATTTTTTTTTAAAGAAATTGAGAAGGAGTAAAAAAATTTAAATGAGTGAAAATCAAAATACACCATTAACTCCTATCAATAACTTTATTAATTTAATCCTATGTGACCCTAATAATTTCAAAAAATTTCTATTGGTTAATTTTTTGAAACTGTAAATGCCAACTACATTATCTTGATAGTAACAAGAAATTTTTTAAATACCTTGAATTACAGGAAAAATGACACCTTAACTAATTTGATAAAATAAAAATAAAAACTGAAGTGAGTTTACATATTCATTACAAAATACCTTTCTCTAAAATTAAGAAACTTGTTTTTTCTCTCTTATGATTTTAAAGTGGTTCAGAAAATATTACTGATTATTTCCATTTTTTATAAAACTATTTTATTAGATAATTAGAATTATTAATATCTATGATATTAAAAGCGTTAATAGATGGCTTGCCTATTAGTCTGATACCTTTTTATGTAAAGTTTCTCAAGAATCTTGCAGAATAGTAAATAGCAACTATGAAAGTAATTAGGCTTTAAAAAATGTTTTATATATCTATTGATATTTATATACATTCTTTAATGATAGAAAAACTATTTCAGAGTCCTGTGAAAACATTGGTAACTTTTTGTGAACGTACTAATATGGAAGTTTCAGAACCTGCTAATTACACAAATAAAGCATTGGCTGAGCTATATGCATATGTAGAAGGCCTGCCAAATTCATCAAAGAAAAGAAAACTGATTAAAAAGGTTAGTGTGATTGTGTCATTTTTATAATTTCAATTTAAGGAGTACAATATATATATATAATATATAAAGCACCTTCCTTTTAAATATATCTAGAATTAGCAGTCTCGTACTAAGCTTTAAACACAAATTCACCTTATTACCAAGATCACATTATTTTTCGTCATTAAAATAATTAAAAGAATGCTCTACTATATTGTTTTTAGAAACATTTATTCTACTAAAATATCTGGAACATTTGATTAGAATAACAAAAATTGCCAAGTTTGGAATTTTCCACACCAGAAGCTAAGGGATAAAACCCTAATGCATGTGGCATTATTTTTGTCATTTTGTAGCACTTACTAACTTAAATCCTCAATTATTAACACAATTTTGATTCTGTTTGTATGAAAGAGTTTAATCAATATTATTATTCTATTCATCTTATAATAACTTCAGGAAATATGAAAAATATCAGATTTTCTTATTTTAACATTTTATTTAACTTTTTCTCTTGTATATTTTATATTAAACACCTTTATTTAATATCTGTTAATGACTAAATTTTCTTTGCCTTTGAAAATAGCACTGTATTTACCATTTTGATAATTTTTATATTTTTTGGTATTGTATCTCCCTCAGTTATTTCATGTTTTATGAACTTTTTTCATTCCTCCCAGCTTCAAGAAGAAAATAATGAAGTTAGCACTGAAAAAGTTAAGAAGCATGTGCGAAGTCGGTCTGTTGGGAATGCCATCAAGGTCTTTTTAACTATCATTATTTATTATTTATTTGAGTTAATAATAGATGCTGTATGGTGAGAACTGGATGAATTTTTGATTGAAGAATTAAAAATATTGCTGTCTATAATTAACTGCCGTTAATTCAAAAGTACTCATTTCATTCATATATTTCAAAAAGCGAACAGGAAATGTAATCATTTACAATAATGATCTTTAATTGAAAGATATATTCTAAAAATACCAAATTTTTATATATGAAAGAATTTGGTTCTTGACATAATCAAATGAAAAATATTTCACTATTGTCAAAATATATAAATTTTTTGTTTAATTGAACTCAAGATTAGTTTTTAAAATTATACTTTTTAAATGTTGCATTTTTCAGAAGTTTAGTGTATTTATTAATGCAAAAGTAAAATGTTGATATCAGTAATTAATTCTAATGTTTTATATTATTTTACTTGTAATGTTTCATTTTAATTTTTTTGTATAGTTCTAAATATTGTTTTTAAAAGTTTCGATTTTGGCTTCACGTTCAGAATTTGTAAAATATCTTACTTACGATGTAATCACCTGTATATTTAAGTTATCAAAGTTGTACATATATTTACTTGAATTATAATTTGTGCAGTTTTATATTTATTTTTTTAATTGTGTTGAAATGTGTTTTTCACTTAATGATTGAGTTATGTTAAGCTTACTGTTTTAAAAGTTTGCTTCTTCGTGATTCAAATGGCTTAGTTAAGATATTCTTGCTGAAATAATTTTGTATTACATAATATTCAGTATTTTAGAATGGATACATTATTTGTTCCTTTTACATGTATCAGGGGTGTTTGTGCTCCGGGGAAACCCCGGAATTCCGGGGATTTTGAACTTCGATACCCGGAAATTCCGGGGCTCGTCGTTCAAAAGGAAGTAAGAATAATGAATTATTTATTTTGATCTGGGTAATTTTGTTTGCTTTGAAAGCAGAAAACGCAAGGTCAGTGCGTGTAGTGAAAATTTTTCCTTTCTTTCTCCAAAGGTAGTGATAATGCGTGAAAAGGGGGAAAAACTTCTTTTTTGTTCTTTCCTTATTGCGAGTTATGACTCATTCCCCCTGTTCTCAGACATTCTCTTCTGGATTCTTTTCGGCAAGTAGGCGCGGCAGAAAAAAAAGGGAGAGACTTCGACCATATGTGCGATCACATGACTCTGGGTTCAAAGGTCTTATCTCTCCTGGCGTGCGCCAATTAGTAGAGAAGGGGAATTTTTCGCCGTATTAGCTATTTGTCATTGATCGCTTCGCAACTTTTTTTTCTCCGCTGTTTAAAATTTTCGCTTCATTTATTTTGATGCATGTGTAAATTTTTCGTTTCGTTTATTGAAATTTTTTTTTATGTACGCAAGAGAATTTCACTATGACATTTCTCGATATAAATAGTGATATTATACACTTAGAAGAAGGTGTCCAGAATGCATTTAGGTGGAATTGGATTGAACGGAGAGATGGTAATGGGGATACCATCGGCACATGGTGCAAGAAAATAAATGTTGATGGACAAGCATATTGTGTTTTTTGTAACTCACTGCTGAAGTATGGTGGGGAAGGATTCAAGGCTTTCACAAATCATTCTAAAACTGTGACGCACATAAAATATTCAAAGTGCATTAGACATTCAATGACTTTAAGTAATTATGCTGATTCAAAAAATACTGATGACTTACTGGAGACTGATGCTCGGCCATTGGATATAGTGACAAGAAAAGCACGCCAAGAGATATTAATAACTTCGTTTATCGCCGAGAATTCTCTTTCTTTCAATGTAGCTCCAAATTTAATTGAACTCTGCAAACAGTTGAGCCGCAATCAGACGGCACTAAACTCGTTGGAAATGTCCATTACTACTGCATGTTATAAGATGAAATATGGGCTCGCAAAAACTATGAAGGAAAATATTATTAAAATTTTAAAGGAGACTCCATTTTCTCTAAATTTGGATGAAAGTACTAGCAATGCTCAAGAAAGTATACTGGCAATATTGGTGCAGTTTTATGACAACAATCAAAATGAAGTTGTAGCTCATCATTTTGCATCTCTAAAGATGGAATCTTGCAATTCAGAAGCTGTTTTTAAAGCAGTTGTTAATACTATTGAAGATAATAATATTCCATGGGCAAACTTAATTAGTGTATTAATGGACTCATGTAACACCATGCGTGGGAAAAAAAGGGTGTTGAAACCAGACTACGATCAAACAAAGCACCCCACTTATTAGATATTGATGGTCACACAGCTTATAACTGTGCAAAAAAATTTGCTTCAGGTTTTGATAGATACTTATAAGATTTGTTTGACATCTATTTTGATATGAAAAGTTGCAGTAAAAGAGAATTTTTTCAAAATCTGTGAATCCCTTGCCATTAAAAAACTTAAGCCCTTGAAGAGACTAGACCATAGGTGGGTGTACATTTTATGTGTTTTAGAAACAATCAAAAATCTGTGGGATGCTCTTATTGCATTTTATTTTCACTGCTTGGATAAAACTGATAAAGAGGATTATTTTTCTTATGTTGAAACTGTATACAATAAAAGAAATATTTCTGCAGCTCAGAAAAAAATTGTTGAAGGGGTGTATTCTTGCTTGCATTCCCACCAACTCACAAAGGATGCTTTAGCTCGGAAAAAAAGAATACTAAATGGGTTATTTGTTTTGCAAAACAAAACTTTATTGCATATGGCATTATATTCAGCAGTATTACCAGAGTTCAACACATATATTAAATTATTTGAAACATAAAAAAACCAATGCTTCATTTAATACATTCCAGTATTTATAAATTGATGGCAAAATTTTTCTCTCTTTTTTTTTATGAAGCCAGAAAATATAGAGTGCACATCTTATAATGATTTATTAAAGGTTGATGTCACAAATCCAGAATTCCATGTACCTAGCAAAGTAATATTTACTGCTGCAGAAGCTTCCACTCTCCTGAAGAAATTATCAAAAAATCATTCAATAGCAAAAGAATTCCAATATTCTCTGATAAAAGCTTATACTAATACAGCACAGCATATGAAACAGAAATTACTCCTTAAAAATTCATATCTAATTAGTTTTACAGCATTAGATCCAGAGCTAAGAGGTAAAACCAGTACAATATTAGCTTTTGAAAAATTATCATCTTTTATGTCCCATATTTTTAGTGATAATGAAAAGTCAAAAGTAGAAGCTGAAATAAGGTTATACCAGAGTGATATTGATATCACCAAAGAAATGCTCTACACATCTGATGAAAGTGGAAATCAAGTCAAGTGTACAATTGATAAATATTGGTCTAAAGTTTTTAATTTAAAAGATGATTTCACAAATGATTATAAGTATCCTACATTGGCTAAATTGGTCAAAGCCTGCCTTAGCTGCTTCCATGGCCCATTAATGGAAAGTGCATTCAACTTAATGGATACACTTGTCACTGACTATAGAACCTCTCTTAAGAATGATTCCCTAGACGCAGAGCAGACTATTATATATGATTTAATGGCTTCAAAAGAAACCTCATGTGAAAAATATGGCTCAAAAAATCCAATGACTGATCCAATTCACAAAGATCTCTTACTGAATATGAACAGAAGTTGGAAATCATATCAAGATGACTTAAAAACATGTATTTCAGATGAGTCACCTATAAAAGTCTGTGAAAAACCTTCTACATTAGCAGAAAAGCAAACTGCTTCTACCTCTGCATGTGCAGTTCTCGAGGAAATTTCTTCAACTGTAAATGAGGAAAATAAAAGTCAACCTTCCTACAATTATGAAGTTCACCACAAAAGAAAGACAAGCCCACAAACATCGGAAAATAAAAAAAGCAGCAGAAATTAGATAATTTTTTTTAAAGAATTAATTCAGGGGATTTAAAATATTTACATAAAATGTATTAGTTTATATGTTTGAAAATTTATGGTTATTAATTTTGCAAAAAAAAAGTAATTCATTGAACTTTTTTTTCATTCAATACTTCATAATTTTAATTTTTCCCTTCTCGAAACTCCAAAATGTCGGTAGTAAGTCCGTAAAAGTTTCAGGGGATTTTTTGGGGTCCCACAAACACCCCTGATGTATGCACATTAATTTAAAATAAATTATGAGGTTCTTAAACGTTTTTTACCATTGTTATTACTTGTTTAACTTTTTTAACAGAGACACTTACTGAAAAACTCTCACAAGAAAAAGGATGAGCTGGATTATCGTCATTCTGCATATGATATGGTGAGTTCAATATTGAATATAATGTTTAACTAATATTAATGAATTTTATTCAAAATGAATTCAAATTTTCTGTTCAGTGATCAATTATAGACTTCGTAACAAGAATTTGATTTGGAAATTTAACAAAATTTATTTCAAATTTTAAGGTTCTATTTGTTCTTTGTATTCACTATTATCATTCCCTTTTTTCAGGCATTATCAGTTTCTAAATCAATTGAAACAACTTCATTCAAGTCAAAATCTTATGAAGCTTTGGATTTAGAAGTAAAAGAGCCCAGCAAGTTTGCAGAGATAAAGAAAAGTATTTTGCGTTCATCTCGAAAAAAAGTGCCAAAACTTGGGAAACCTGATGGTTGAAATGCAATATAAAATATACAGAAACTTTTAATTCCTTTGATTAATTGGACAGCTATCATATTGGAGAACAAAATGTTATTTTTTTTGTATTGTTATATTTATACATATAGTAAATAATATTTGATGATTGTATAGTTTTAAAACCATGTATAGTTATTTTTACTCTTGCATCCTTCACAATATTTTTGGTATTGCAGCCATCAATCCAAAATATTGTGATTAATGGTAGCAAAGAATAAAATGATAACAGAAAGGCATATACAATTAGAAGAATATTTTGATCAGTAGCTTATCTAATTTGCATGTAAATTCTGTGTCCATGAGGATAAGTTAATTGTATTTAATTTAACTTTTGAGTGTATAAATAAAAAATTTTAATATTGCATGGAGAATTAGCATGTTACTTTGTAGATAAATTTCCTTATTATAGTTTATTGACAAAACAAAACTAAAAATATATAGACCTTTTTTTATAGGTATTGAATTTTTAATTGTGATGAGTTATTAAATAATATTGACAATGTAGACTGGAACAGCCAGCAACTCTATAGTTTGACTTTATTGGTTAACTATTCTACTGGGTGTTGATACAATTATGGTTTAAAATTTTTTCGTTGGAGTTAGTGTATAGATTTGCTGATCTAAGGATAGATGAAGCTACTTTTAATGTTATATGTTATTAAGAGCAAATTCTTCCAACCTACAAGCTAGGGCAAGTTGATTCATGTAAAATAATTTTGGGATCATGAACTCACTCATAGTTTGTTTGTTTCAATATATATATATAGTGTATTTATTAGCAAAAATTATTATGGGAACCAAATTTCGTAGAAGTATTCAAAAACAACTGTTCCAGGATCTATGAGCTTATCTTTTTTATTTTTTAAAAAAAAAGACATTTTAAGAGTTTTAGATTTAATGTTTGACAGAAAAGGGTTCTATTAAAAATCATAGTTTCCAACTTGGAGCTTTTCTAGTTGTGAAATTGGAAAAGAATTGAAATCTAAAAATAATGATCATGTAAGCATTTTTATTTTTTGGTCCTTTTACTATAAAAAGTATCAATTTTTAGTAAAATTTTCTGTACTTTTACCAACTAATTAATCCTTTGACTGCTAACTCATTTTACGACAGTGTAGTGTGCCTATCACTAACGATTGCTGAGGTCTGAACTGATAGCTTGCATTGTATGCCCATGTTCCATACTCATTTTTGCTTGATACATGTGTCCACCCAACGCAGTTAACCGGAAGTATTTATACTTAAAATTAGCAATAATCTCATATAGTAAAAAAAAGGTAGTGGTAATCTTAGATACACATAAAATTAATCCATTCTCCTAAAATTAATAATTTTAAATTATTAATATGTGATGATGCACTCTGCTTAACAAAAAATACAAAGCAGGCAGTTAACTGACAAGTAATTAGATAATCTCTGACAAGTTTTGCTTCTTGTTTAGAAATTTCCCACTTTGATTGCATTAAGAAAAAAGATCACATTCGCCAATTTACATTTGGAAAAGTTTTTAGAGTTCCATTGTTTCATGGATTTTTTTTTTCAAAGATGGTTATCATCTAACTGTCATGGATTATCTATAGACAGTTGTTACATTCAATGTTAATTTCTACGGCAGTTGTAACTTCAATAGACTGATGAATTGTTATTTTTTAAAACTATCCCTGTGTGTTAAGAACTATTCTGAAATGAAAATCCAAAAAATGAATTCATGAAGGAAAAAAATTATTTTAATACAAAAATAACTTGGTTTTCTATGACATAAAAATAATATAAAATAGAATAATCAAAGCAATTTTTGTTGTGTAATAAAATTTTATATTAATTACTATTCCTTTTTTTTGTTACAGTTTTTTAGATTTTCTTTATTATTATTTTACATTTTTTCAATCTGATTATGATTTTCAATTTTTTCTCCTCAATATATGTAACTTTTTTAGAGGAATGATTTATACAGGATGTTAAAATAACATGTTCAAGAGCTTATGTTTTGTGATTGCTGTTAATTCTGGTCAAAAAAAGCAAAATTGAGGCATCTGATATTTTTCTCACATTTATTACATGGCAATAACAATTTACACATTTTTAATGTGAATATGTGAAAAATTATTTTGCTAACTATAAGAGAGAACAAGTAAGGGGAGAGAAACTTAAAAATGTTAAATATGAAATAGTTTTCATAATTTATTTGCATACTGATATTGTGAAAATTTTTATTTTGAGTGATTGAAACTATTGAAGAGGGAGAAAAAAATTATCTCAGCAAAATCAAAATGCTGATGTTCAATGTTTATGCAGTTCTTTACAGGATATTTTGTGGGAGTAATACGTTGGTGAAATTTCATTAATGTTCAAGTAATAGAAAGTCGCTGTATGAATCATTGAGAAAAATTACCTCTGATCTTCTGGATTCACATTTAAGAATACAAATGCTAACAATTCCCCTTTTAACATTCTCATTCCTAACAGACATACTTTTTAGGAAGTTTGTTTTAAAAAAGTGCATTGCTCCATTTTACTTTCATATATATAAAAAGTCCTTAAACAATTTGACTCAAAACTTTCACTGTATCACCATATTTTTAAATCGTTCTGAATATATTCAAAAATGTAATAAACTAGATGAATTGAATTTGATCCTTTATCGAAATCGGTTATATGAAATTTCGAACCTAATCAGTCAAAAGCAGGTGAATAGTTTTTCCAATACATACTCATTTCTCTTCATCATCCATCTGAAGCATAATCGCAAATGTGCTTTGCTATGAAACTATATATATATATATAAATTAGCAAAATAAGAGAAAACGAAACTAATTATTGAAACTTGACTTAAAACTATCTCGGACTCGAACGAGACCAAATTTAAAATTTAAAAGGCAATCATAGTATTTAGTGTGCGCGAATGCAGCAACTACTAAAATACTGATGAATCACATAAATTAGCAATACAAGAGAAAACGAAACCAACTATGGAAACTGAACCAAATACTTCGAATTCGTACAAGATAAAAATTTAAATTTAAAAAGAATCCGGCCTGAAGACTTTCTCAAGGGTCACCCTCAGGCAAGGATTCAAAATAAGGGATTTTTTCTGTGAGGTATCGGTGGACAATGGTCAAAAGTAAGTGACACCTCGTGACCCGAAAATCCCCCGGAAATTAAGGCAAAAGAGAAACATCAATTTAATAGCAAAGACACAAAATAACATTAAAATCATCATCAAATGAAGTAAGAATACATACAAAAATATATGAAATAAACTTACATAAGAAAATACAACCAACAATTAAAAAGGATAGAACACACCAGCAACAGGCGAAGAAATTCCAATTATGCTATCCCATCCGCTAACCGTTATCCGATTTTGGTCTTGTTCGAGTCCGAGATAGTTTTAAATTAAGTTTCCATAATTAGTTTCCTTTTCTCTTATATAGCTAATTTATGTGATTCATCAGTATTTTAGTAGTAGCTGCATTCGCGCACACTAAATACTATGATTGCCTTTTAAACTTTTAATTTGTAAATTTAAATTTAAATTTTATTCTTGTTTAAATTCGAAATAGTTTTTGGTTAGGTTTCCATAATATATATATATAATTGATTAGTCTTTATTATGAGTATTTAAACGTATATTTGACCTTATTGTTTTTAGAATGTATTTAACTTAATGCTTTATTTAAATTATTAAGTTCAGATTGGAATCTTTTTTAATGATAATTCCATGGTTAACAATGCTGATTCCAAAAATAATTTTATTCCTAGAATTATATATGTATTAGCAAACGGACATCCATGTTTGTTTTGGAATTATGAAAAATCAGCCGGCTAGACTAATGTATCTTCGAAATTTGTTGTTTTAATTATAGAAAAGTGTGGGAGAACACTGTGCAGTGAGTCGTTCCATGCACAGATATTTTTGGTTATCAAAAGCACGGAAGGTTTTGGATCATTTCCTTAGTCCGTAGAAGGAATATATGTCTGGTTAGACCTACCACTTTCTTATTTTTCATCACTGCTCGAGACTTCTTCGACCTGGAAAGGAATCGATGCTTTTGTTAGAATTTTGGACCTCTGGATTTTGTGGTGTTTCTTTTTAATTAAAAGTTATAAAAATCTTCATTGACAAATATTATCAAATATTAAAATCAACATAAAACGCGAATGATTTTTTTTTTATTTTAGAAAATTGATTATTTTAATAAAATTCAACTTGTTAGACAAATAAATGCTCTCATTTCACACTTAAAGGCTGCACTTAATGAATGTTGAAAACTGGCCAGTAATATATATAATCTTCGAAAAAGATCCAGGTATGCAAAATCCCTGCATTTTCACTTACCCAGTATTTCAATCCCCGCATACATACAAGTATTTAACGAACCTTCGTTTTTGCTTTTATTTTGAGGAAAATTCATTTATTTTTTAAGCCACTATTCTACATAAGTTATAAACTTTTTTATTTATTTTCAAAACAGAAAGAACAAATTCTTAACTGAAAAAGCATTCTGAAGGAAATAATGTTTCAAAGAATTCACACTATAACTAATAATGCTTTTATCTGCACTAGAAAAGGTTTTATTTGTAAATCAAATTATCTGAATCTTTTTCTTCCCGAACTGGGGGGGGGGGGGGAATTTTGTAAGAACAAGTATATATAATTATTTACTTGGAAAAGAATTAAGATTCTTTATGCACTCATCCCCATCCGATAAAAAGTTTGGAAATATCCACATATACGATATTACCCTATCCAATGTACAGAATTTTCCGCCGAGGGGGCTAATAACAGGTGATAATACAGATATGTTTGCTAAGTTGAGATTGTCTTTAAAATACTGGCACTAGTTGTTGGAGTTTATTTTCAAATCCATCCATGTCATATTTCCGTTTTTTTTAAAAAATTAGTATGTGAATATTATTTTGTTATTGAAGCGTTTTCAGAGACTCAACCAGTATATCTCTCGTTCTCTGTCATTTATTGAAACACTGCAAGAGTGTAAAGCTGAATTCATTTCATCACTTTGCAACTGAAAATCGCAACAGTTAAAAATTAATATGTTGCAAAGGTTTGCATTGTTACTAATTTTAAATTATTGGTAATGTTTACTTTCTCACGTATTCTTTAATAAATATATCTCTCTTTCTCCCGCATAAAATTATGGACTTTCGACAAGCCTTTGAATGCTTAGAGCAGTGATGGGGAAACTACGGCCCGCGGAAAGGTTTAATCCGGCCCGTTTAAGAGTGCCATCGTGAGAATGTTTGAACGCATTCTTACTTCGTTATGTGACTACCCGCATAAAAACTACCTGCGGCGATATTCAAAACACAATAGTATTCTAGACAAATCCATCCGACCCAAACAGCTGACTCCTCTTCGCTCGAAACTTCCAGACACTCTCGCATTTTCGATTCATTGTTCTGTTTTTCCGAAAGAACCGCAAAACTCCAATTCCCGAACAATCCTTACAGGTAGGTATAAATACAAGCGAGGCCGCCCGAAGATCAGTTAGTTAGCGACTTAGTCAGTCATCTGCAACGACCCACTGTGACTCGAGTAATTGTTTGTGTAATCCCCGAAACTCCCACTGCCTCAACAAACACCCGCGCAAGAGCATTAGTTAGTAGTAAGCTTTCGTCAATTGCGTTTTTGTGTGTTATTCCCCGTAGTAGGTAACGTCTAAAATGGATGTTAAAAAAAGAAAAGTGGATTCAGAATGTCGAGTTTTTTAATGAAGAATGAACGTGGAAATATTTCTTTACTTTATTTAAAGAAAAACCTGTGTGCTTACTTTGCAATACAACTGTTGCAGTTTTAAAAGAATATAACATTCAACGCCATTTCAAGAGGAAACATGAAAAACACTCCTACTCAACGTTAAGTGAAGAGGTGAAAAAAATTAAATCGAACGATTTAATAAAAAATTTATCAAGTCAACAACAATTATTTCAGAGAGCTAATCATTCTCAAAGATACGCTACGAAAGCCAGTTATGTGTTGGCTTATAATATTGCTAAATCTAACAAAGCATTTTCAGATGGAGAATTTATAAAGCAGTACATGATAGATGTGTGTGATATTATGTGCCCTGAAAAGAAAAATGATTTTCAGTCACTGTCTCTCTTAGGAAGAACAATCGCCGAGAGAGTTGAAAATATTGATAAAAATCTAATTTGACGTCTTAGAAAACGAAACGTGGCTTTCTGATTTCGCTTTTTTCACAAACCTTCTCGTACACATGAATAAACTTAATCTCAAATTGCAAGGGAAAAATCAGTTTCTTCACGATATTTGGAAATACCTGAAGAGTTTCAAATAACAGTTATTATTTGCTAATCAGATCTCTAAATCTGATTTTTCTCATTTTCTAAGAATACAATTTTTAAAATTCACTATATCAAACAATAAGATTAAAAATTACGAAATTAATTTGAGAAAACTATCTTCAGAATTTGAAAGGAGTTTTCAGGACTTTAGAAAAATGGAACCAGAGTTTAGTATTTTTGCGACCCCATTCAATGTTAATTACGAAGAAGTTGATGCAAAATTTCAACTTGAGTTAATAGAACTCAACTATAATACTCTCCTGAAACAAACTTTTTATACAGTACCATTACTAGAATTTTATAAAAATTTAAGTCCAGATAATTTCCCAAATCTAATTACTCATGCAATGAAGATAATAACAATGTTCGGCTCATCTTATATATGCGAACAAATCTTTTCAACAATGAAGCTTAGGAAAACTTCTTTAAGAAACAGAATTACAGATGAGCACCTTTCATCAGTTTTAAGAATTTCTGCTTCGCAAATGGAACCGGACTATGATGAAATTTTGATAAAACAGTCTCAATTTCATTTTTCTCATGCACCATCAACCAGTAATGACACCAGAAAATAAAGTGATAATACTTCACATCAAGAACTACACTTAATTCATTTTATATTTTGTGCTTATAATTTTCACACCTTTTGCTTTTTTACTATTAAAATAATAAATGTATGTAATAATATATGTATATGTTTATGGAACACATAAATTTTTTAACGATTAAGCATTATTCTTTGGCCCGCTACGATCGTCTAGTTATTACAAATGGCCCGTCTTAAAAAAAGTTTCCCCACCACTGGCTTAGAGTGTCCAGAATCTATATGTGATGTCCGGAGCATTCTATTTTTATTTTTTGAAAATTGAATGCTTGAATTTAAAAATTAAAACAAATATACTAAGTTTTATCTACATGATAACTGTTATGTTTATCCTCCCATTTAATGCCTGAGTTACGAAAAGGAACTTACTGAGTTAAACTTGATTATATTTTATTTCTGACTCGTTTCAATCATAAAGATTTGTACACATCTAATAATCAGAGCTCGACGTAGCCTAATTGGGGACAGGGGCAAAAATTCTTTTTGGGCCCTCTTTTATTTCAATAAGGACGGATGCGTTTGGTGCAGCATGGCCAAATATGGCCTTTACGCCATTAAACCAATCAATAAAGAAGGACCGTGCGTAGAGCTTGTCGGGTATTTTTCGATTTAGGTGGCTCCCCTCTGTGCCGGGGCAGCTGCCCCTGTCTCAGTCAAATCTTGCTAATAATAAGATTTTATGGAAAGAAAATTCTTTAATCGAAGTGTTATAAGTTCAGCATGCATTAGGCGACATTATTCATTAAAGAAAAGCTATTTAGGTTCTACACGCTCTTTGAAAGATTACAAAATAATATTTTTATTTTCTATAATTCGGTGTTTTAATGATAATAATACAGGGATATTTTATAATCTGATATTTGGTAGTAACAAACAGGTCCTTTATGGTGCTAAAAATTTAAAAGACTGAAGTTTTCACCTAATTAAGCTCTAAAACAAGGCTTTACGCCTAAAAAGGAATGTTTGATGAGGGAAATATTCGGTGCGTTCTCTCTTTTGTGCTGATAAAATCATAACTTGCCTAATTCAATTAATATGATTACAAAAATAACTATACAATAATATTTTTGTCATTAAGAAAAAAATATTTAAAAATATCCTTTAGAGATGCACATTCCCAAAATTTTCTCGCTTACTCTGCAATAAACTTGTTATACTAGATAATGTTTTATATGGCATTGGCGTGCAATTGTAAGGAAATATTCATTTTTGACGTGACTTGCCTTTTTGTTGAATCTATCATTTTATCCTTGATGAATAATCCTCGACATGTATTAATAGTATTCAAAAATCGTATTTTGTGTTTTAGACACATTTTCTCCGATTCAGCCGATTGAAACAAAAATTTGACATAACTGCACTTGTAATCTCAAAATTTCATATCAATATTTAAATCATTGCATTTTTTATATTATCGCGTTTGCATGTTTATGAAGGTACAAAGTAATAATAAGTCAACCCTTTTATAGATGTGGTTTAAAATTTGAGATATTTGCATTACAGATGAGAAATCTCTCTGCCGAATTTCACTATCTCTTTTTGTTTTGTAATTATCGTGTTAACTTGTATTCGAGCAAACAAATGTTCTCTGAACAGATTTTTACTGAAAATTTGATAGAAATTAAAAGCTTGAGGTAAAGCCCAGATTTCAGTTGTTGAGCTCAAAGTATTTTTAAGTTATCTTTATCACAGGACATTTCTGAAAAATGTGGTTTACAAACTCTGGCCAGGTCTGCAAAGTAGAGATTCATCAGAATCTTGAGTTAAAATTTTTTTAGCGTTATTATACTTCCTCAATACTACGAGTGCGGGAAGATAAAAAGATGGCCAATCATTGTTTAAAAATGCTTAGTGTCTTGAACATTGATATTCTTAAAAGCCTAAAAACTGTTAATAGCATTCCTTTGATTTTTTTCAAACAGATATTCCCATGACAGAGTCAAAATAATTCTTTTGTCGATTCTTTCAATGTCAAATAATTTTTTGGAGGGGGGGGGGATACTAAAAAGGCATCCTATTTCATTTTTTTTTTTTTTAATGGGAAAGCAACCAACAGGTTTGAACCATAAGTTATGGGACTTCATATGCTCGTAAAGCTTTTGATAAATTTCTTTTCAGTTACATATTTGTTGGAAATATAAGCGTAAGATTTGAGGAGAATAAAAACTGAAAAACTCTGCTAAACACAACGAAAAACAATTTTTTCTATTTTTGTGAATTGCAAGTACTTACAAGAAAAAGAATTGAATTTTATTTTTAAAACTTTCTGGACCGCAATTCAGCTTTCAATTCAGTAGGATGTGAAATATCCAGAACTTCAATCGACTAGTTTTCATATCGAAAGAGTTAAAAAACTTATCAGAAGTCATGGGAAATATTTAAGATTCTGGTGATACACGGCCTGACAATAGTTGTGAAGGAATTCTTAAATCATAATTTGTATGTTCAAAAAATAAATATATGTTGCGATTTTTTTTTTTTTTGTTAGTTGAATTAGAAAATTTTTAAAAATTCGATAAAGTAGAGAACTTTGTCAAATCACAAGAGAAATTTATATATACAAGAAAAATTTCCAGTCTAAATGTATCGAAAAAATAGACACACATGAATATTACAATCTCAAAATGGTAAAAAATATAAGAAAAGAAGAGCAGTGTAGATCTATTCAATGATTTATAATCAAAAAAGAACGAAAATTGAAGAGAAGAATTTTACTCGAGGAATCTGTGAGGAAACTAAAAAGACAGAGATAATATAAGTTTTCAATGCATAATAAAATCAGATAGTTTAGAAAAACTTTAACAGAGGATTTTAAATTTAAAATATTTTAATGAAACATTGTTTTCAGTTCTTTGATTTAAATACTAATATGGATTTCTTAACACTAGATTTCAAAAGTAAGATTAAGAAACTATTTTGGAATTTAAGTATTTTAATGAATTTTGTTTCAACTAAAATATAAAAGTATTCGAACATTTTTAAACAGAAATTTTAGAACGCGAAGTTTAATCAGATGGAAGCTTAATCAGATGCCAGTCAGGTGTCCTCTTCGTCATTTGACCATGGTTCAAAATTACGAGTTCCATCGCAAAATAGTTCTTGTGTCGCTTTAAAACAGGATTTTATTATAAATAAACCAAAAATTAAGATTCCACATTATTTAGAAAGTAATATAGGTCTTATTCTGTGTGTACTAATAGCTTTCTTTGCACATCCTTTAGAGTGAATACAGCAAATTATCGTTCATTAGAATAAATAATGATTCATGTAAAATTGCAAAAAAGACTACTTGCTTTACAAAATTTTATGATATTGGAGTTTGCAGTTCCAGCTTAGATATTGGAAGATCGTGTTTACGTAATCTAACCACACCTCTTATATGTGGGTTTTATACTTTTAAATTTATAATCATGAATCAAATATCATGTTTGTATAGATTTAAGCAGGAACAATAATATCTATGTTCGCATTTCTGTTTCTACATGATAATATCACCTGTTTTCTTATTCTATTATTGTTCAAAATGAGAAGTTCCATCACCAGCAGCATACTTTTAAAATTCTAATCACTATCCAAGATTGTAGGCTGGGGGTAGGGAAAGCCAACTCATGCCTCTTCCTCATCATTTGCCGGTAGTTCGAAACGACAAAATTCATTCTTATATTCCTCATAACTAAACTAAATTAAAGCATTAGGGGAGGGGATATCTGTCGATTATAATCGAATTGAACAATATCCTTACGCTCTACCAAAATAAAACTTTGTTGCTATTGGCAATATTGGTGACCCATTAAATTTTAAATTATTTAAAAAGGGTGATGTAAACCGTTTATAAGAAAAGAACGTTCGTTACCTTTTTCTCTTTGGCTTCGTTTTTAAATGCGATCTTAGCTTTTCTCATTTTCGTTATTTTTCTCATTTTTCCTCATTTTCCAGAAATTGTTATGTCAACTGGCAATATTGATGACAGACATTGTTTATTTACTATTGGTTATGACATGAGGTGATCTTTACTACGATTTTATAAGCAATTAGCCAGATAAGACTTTTATTTCCTTCATATATATATTTTTTATTTATCTTTTACATTTATATGAATTTACAATGTCCACTGAAAATACGGTTGCTGTTTTAAGTGATGAGGATATGAAAACATTGCTCAATTATAATGTTTCCGCTGAAGATCGAGAGGTATGTGACATCATATATTTTTCTCGGAATCCTAATTAATAACGCTTTTTTAAATGATTCAAAATGCTGTTTCTTAAATAATTAGATGACAAATAATTAGAAATAATTTCAGATAGTTATTATTATAATTCATTTCTGTTTTCAATTGCTGAAATGAAAAGTTCACTGTTCATTTTAAAATTTGATTTGTTTTCGCTGATGCTGTCATTATTTACATACTACTATAATATTTTTTTTTATCAGGGAAATAACAATTGTTTTATGAGGACAACTAGCTGATTTCAATGCTTTATATACATTTTGAAATTTATATACTTCTATAATATTTTTATCATTGTATTAAAATCTTAATTATATTTAACTTCACTGATATAATTAGTGCTCTGAATTTGAATTTATTATATTTTTTTAATTAGATGACGAACTATCAATCCTATTTATATTGTACGTTACCATTCATCTTGTACCTTTATGAAATTATTGATAAAAGTATTTTGGTATTCTGTGTTTATTTTTTTTATCATCACTATCATATTTCTTTTTTTTAAACCTTAAGGTATTGTATTCAATATGTACAATATGATTTTCATGTTATTTGTGTATATTTGTTAGTTAATTATTTTTTTAAAGTTCACTGATTTACTAATACTGAAATATTGTCAGTATTGTTTATTCACTGTCATGTAATTAATATTATTTTACATAACATTACATCACTGCATGATCTTTTGGTTATTTATTTCATATAATGTATTAAGATCCTCATTTATAAATATATGATTCCTAGAAATCAATAAGCAATTTTTGTAATCTCATATAAATTGTAACATTGAGGACTAATATAATACTGAGATTTATATAAAATTGAGCATACAGTTTAAAAGACATTTTAATGCTGGTATTATTTTCGAAAGTAAATCTTTAAAATTATGTGTTTTGTAACTGTCTAAATTTAAATAATGCTTCCTTCAAAATATTTACACATTCCTTCCATTTACTTGTGCAAATTCATCACAGGATTTATAATGTTGTTAAAATATATCTGAAGGTGTTACTAACTATCTATTTCATGGTATATTTTGAACGACCTTTTAGGAAAATTAGAAATATTTTTTAAATTCCTTTTTTAGGTCTAGAAACTAGTCAATATCAGTTGGGATATATTTAGTATCAAGCTGAGTGTTAAAAACTGTAAGATAATTTTTGGACAATTTTTAATGGATAGAGTCTAGTCTGTTATTTTTTAAAATTTTTTATTTTTGATAAGGCTTACTTTTTGAATGTTTGCATCTGATAATGTCTCTTATGGAGTGAAAGAAATCTCCAAGCACAAGATTTTTTATTCCTTGTATTCAATTTCTAATAAATAACACCTTTGAAATCAGATATCTTTTCTAGGATAATTTCTTTACAAAAATTAAAATAGCATTTTCGTTTTGCTTCATTAAAAAAAATTGGTATTTGTCTGAAAGTTTATAGAATATGCTTTCATCAAAATGATTATAACAACATAAAAATTTAATATTTACTAGTTGATATTTAGAAATCTGAATGAGGGAAAAATACTTTTTCATCAAAAATATTTATTATATATATATATATATATATATATATATAGAGAGAGAGAGAGAGAGAGAGAGAGAGTTTTTATCTTTAAATGAATCTTTATATTTAATCATATATCAAATAGATGTACCAAAAGGCTTATGAAGAGCAACAAGCTGCTGGTGAAATTGAGCTTCAAACTAAATTTCAATATGCCTGTTGCTTGACACATAGTGGTAATCATCAGGATCTTAAGCAAGCTTCAGTTCTGTTTGAAGGTAAAAATTCCTTCTTTACAAATAATTTTTAATAATATAACGAGTTTTTATTGTATTCATGTTTATCATTTATGAATACTTTTTTTGAATGTGTGTTTGGCTAGTGAAATTTCTTGTATAATTTAATTCAATTTTTTGAATAGATGCTCTAGAATCCATTACAACTCTTTCTTTATAATCATTCTCACAAAATTTAATGCAAATACTTTTTAATCTTACTAAACTTTTGCTGTTAATCTTTAAATGTTATTTCAAATTTGTTGATGATAGATGTCCTAAAATTTGACAGAAGATTCTTTTTTTAAAAAAATTTCTGACAGGTTTTTCAAAACATTTAATCTGATGTCAAATTATTATAATTTATATATAAATAAGAAAACATGTGAATAATAGAAAAGGGAGCATAGTTCAAATGCATGCATAAAAGTTTCTATATTTGATTTTCATAAGTCACTTAGTATCTATGTGATACTGCATTTTACTTGCATGTGATGCTTTCTATATGTATACTTACGATTCATTGATTGTTGCACAAAAAGTAACTGTTTAGAATGAAATATATGTTAATAAAATAAAGATACCAGAAGTAATTCAAAAGATTTTGATATGCATGTGACATTAAACATGAATCAATGGATGTAAACTTGTTTCACAGCACATGGTATGAAATGGAAAATTTGTACTATGTAAATAAAATTTGAAACTTCCTTCTACTTTGTATTCAACAATTTTCCCTTACCTTGTTATTTATAAAGAAGTAATAGTTCCTTTTGTAATGAATACAATTATTTTAGATGACCAAACTTATGATAATTGATTATTTCTAAAAAATAAGGGAAAACTGATATTTGTTCCAGTATAAGTTATTAAAGATTAAAATTTAGAATACATCAAAAGCTTATATAAATTTTTTAACCTATCAAATTTATTACTGAGGAATATATATGTTTGTAAAAAAAAGATAAAATATGAAAATTGAATTTTTTTTAATGCTTTTCTGGTCACAATTGTTAATTTCATTGAAGGGAGGGAGGGGATAATCTATGTTTCCATCTAATTTTTAAAAACTTATAAAATAATTGTCCTGTGGAAAAGTACAATACCAAAAATTTTGTAGTGAACCATTAATTGGGATAAGTTATAAACAATTACAATTATCTCAATTGATTAAACTGATGTAAATATGTATAGATGTTACAGGTTTGTTACATATGTATTAATTTTCAAATTAATAATTTTTTTTCTCAAACCATTTAATATACTCCTTCTTAAAATAATAGAAACAACACAAATAATTACATGAATCTTTATTACTATAATGTAGAGCCATATTTAGCTTGTTATGCAGATTGGATTCACCAGGGAATCAAATGTATAAATTCTGAATAGTTTTCAGAGGCATATCATACCATTCTTTATGGAAATATTCTGAAAGTCCTGGGAGAGATGCTGATAAAGAATATTGATTTTAGATTGGACTTTAAAACGAACCATAATGGTTTGATTCTATTGAGGCCTAGATAGATGTTTCAGTTCATTCTTGTATTCATCAAATAACAGTTGAACAAGTCCTGCTGCATGAGTAAAAGATTATCGCTATTGAAAGTTATGTTCATAAGTTCCTTCTCAAATGTTTTGCATATGAAGGTGTTTCCTAATTGTAACTATTGATGTTTGACGATCCAGATGCTTGTTGAACTCTTCATTTGATACTGATTGTCATTGTTTCCCACTTGGTTTTTTTCACTCAGCTTCTCCATCTACTATTTCACTTGGCAGAGCTTACCTTGCATTGTTGTGTGTGCACTATCATGATTTTAAATACCATATTTCTAGAAACATCTAAGAGTATAATGCTTTGGTCACAGTTTCCCTGTTAGTCTGACTCGAACAATTTGGCCTCTTAATTTTTTGAGGTCTTGACATATGTAACTTTACTAAAGTTACCTCATGCTACCATGATATATACTTTTTATATTAAAAAAGGAACTGATAATTAAAATTATATTTTAAAGCTTATGAATCATACTCTCAAATATGATTTTTATTCACAGGTGTTATTATTACTTTAATGACCGCATGTATTGTTTGCCAACAGATTCTAAAATCCTCTACACTCTTGAGCATGCATTAAGATAAGTTTAATTTTGAAAAGAGGGGTGAGAAGAAAGATGAATTGTTAACTTTTGAAAATAATGTAAATTCTCGAAATGTGCTTATCCTTCCGCATCTCACCCTTTAGTGAGATAGAATCATTGAAGAGTGGTCATCTCAGACTACTAAAAAGAACAGTAGATGCATTTTTCAAAGTGAAGTATAAGCACTTTGCCAGGTATATTTCTAATAATTGACTAATAATAACAATAATTGATTTTTCTTTTTAATGGATTCATTTGGCTTAGGTAAAAGCTATTTATTTTGCACTTCTTTTCATTATGTATTACTTAGAATTATTTATTTATAATTTTTTGAAATTTCTTTGATAGAAACTGACGGAATTCATAAGTACTTTTGTCATAACTTTTTTCTCTTGTTTTATATTGGGATTAATATAAAATACATATGTCATGATGCATTTTCTATTAAGCATTCATCCTGGTTTATGAACCCATTATTCATGTTATAAAAAATTCATTCTCTTACAATTTCTTCAAATTTACAAGCATTACACATTTCCATATACTTTAGCAAATTTTCAAAATAAGATCAATTGATTTTCTCTTATGCAATAATTTTACTTTTTCTGTAAACTTAATGTATCTTATTTCAACTTTTATCTGTCTATTTAAATTTGAAGCATTTTGTTTTATAAATTATTGATTTTCTTGTGCAATTAATCGTATTGATTTTGCTTCTTATTGTTTATATCTAGCACAATTCATTATTTTATTAAATTCATTTCCCAACTTGTAGGATGTGGTATTTAGAAATTTTTAAAATAATCCTTTTAATCATTAAAGTCAAACTTTTCTTTTTTAAAGTATGAATAGCATTTTATGAAATCAATTCTCTTAATATCTAGATTTTAAATTTTTTTCTGCTATTATTAAGCTAATAAATGCTTAGTAGATTGAGTTTTACATATATGGTGTATTTATAAACATTTGATTTATTATATTTTGAATGATTTTTTTCCCTCTAAACAGAACTGTTCAAGGAAGGTACTGAAGAACTTAAAAGAGATAGTTTGTTTTATCTATCAATAGTTGAAACTAAACTAAAGGTAAGCATATGTTTTCTTAATTTTCAAATAATAAATTTAAATTCGATTAATAAACTGCTTTTTATTAGTGGTATTATAAGGCAGTGCTCTGCCACCTTTTCTCACCTACGACGTTCCTTATTTCTTTCTAGAATCCCACGGCACACCAGAAAACTCAAGTATATTGATATTAATTGATACACAAATTTTACAATAAATGTTTATTTTTTATTTGAAAAATATACATACATAAAAGCATGACATCTGTACGTGAAGATAAATCTTTCCGACGTAAAAATTTATACATATTTAAAGGGGTATAAAACTTAAAAATTTTTATACGAAGAACATTAACCATACATAATTCAGTAAGATAATTAATAATAATTATCGTTAGTGGTAGGAACATATTTATTTAACTTTGTGTTGTAAAATAGTGACAACAATGACATACGAGTGAACGTGATGTACCACGTGCAAATGCAAATTACACATGCACATGAGTCTTCAATGACGTGCATAACGGTCATTTTGCTTAATCTATGATTAATGTGGTGGGCCTTGGAGTTTTCACAACACACTATGCAGTTTTCAACTGTTCTCCCCCGGGGACCATTGAATAATTATTTAGTTATAATAATTATTCTATAGTATATTTAGAAAAATAGACATTATTATGAAAAAAAATTGTCGTGTATTAACTACATGATGAAAAATTGTAAAATGTCAAATACAATGTATTTGACCGCGGCACACCTGTATCTGGCTCATCACACACCAGTGTGCCGCGGCACACCGGTTGCGGAGCACTGTTATAAGGTACTAATAAAAGCATTTTAGCTTAAATGTTTTTTTAAAAATTTCTTTTCTAATTTATTAAATAAGTAATACATAAATAGTTACAAAAATTACAAATTTAAGTATTGAATAAAGATTTAGTTACATTTTCAATAAGCAAATAATTAACTTTGCTTATTTAAACTGCTTTAATTCTTGATATTAATAAATTCATTTTAAGGTGTCGCGACATATCTTTTATTTTGATAAGAAATGTGCTCTCGATGCAGAAGATATTTCTTAAAATTAATTAAAAAACTATTCCCTTTTTTTTTTCAATTGCAAAGAGTGACAGAAAATTATTTCGGATATTAATTCCCTATTGTATTATTTTTAAATCATTGATAAAATTTTGGTATTTCTATTTTATTAAATTTATCAATAATAATTTTAAATTTAAAGCTCTTGCTAGCATTAACTTCTTTTGTCAATACTACATATTTATTTAACTAATCAGTTTGAATTGCTTAAGCACACTAAAAAAGTAAATAAAATTTTATGAAGGTAGTAAGATTCATCTATTCCTTACTGTTAGATACTAAACAGCCACCTGATAATTCCCTAGGCAATTTTTAATGGGAAGTTTGTTAGTGGCACAAAGCTAGCTGTGCAGTTGGTGATAATTCTGTTAGCATTGTGTTTGTGTTTTTCATGTTGCATGTTTAAATATATGTTAAAATTTTGTAAAATAAATTATTTTTGGCCATAATTATCATCTATTCACTTAGCCCAGTATAAGAACTTTCCTGAGGTATTTTAATTTTGTTTCAATTTGAAAAAAGACTTTGAATTGGAATTTTCTCTGGATTTAAAAAAAATGTGTTGGAAAACAGATTGAAAACTGCTTAGAGATAATAACAAAAGTTTAAATTTTAGAGCATATAAAAGTATTTGCTGATATTTCTAAAGAGTTGATTAAAAGTTGATATGCTAAAAACTGATTTTAAAAATCCAGCTTTTAACAAGTTGCATTAACTAAAAATAATTTCTTAAGAAATCTAGATTGTGCTTTCTTTTTAAATAATGGTTATTTTTATGAATTGTCATCATTATCTGTTATTAATACCTAATCTCTATATTTTAAAAATAATATTTACATATTTTATTTGCATGAAAGGTTTCTAATACATTATTTGAAGAAACTAAAATGTTTTTAAGAAAAGTCAAAATTTATTTTGAAAGTTTGTTCACTCATTGAACTTCTGCAAAATAAAGAACATGGTATGAAAATAAATTTAAAATGTATGTTATTTGGAAGAGCAAGATAAATGTTCAGTCAGCTATAATCTTATAATAAAAGACTAAAATGCTTATCTGTGCCTAAATGGTAAATCATTCTCATGTAAGTAAAATTGTTTTGAAAAATTTAAAATTATTATGCAGTGTCTGGTCTTCGTAATCACTTGATATTAATAATTATTATAAATCTCCTGATTAGACAGAGTATAAGTAATAAATAATATAATTCAAATTTACAATAATATAATCAATATATATTCATCAGAATTAATTGATGTCATTTTTATTTTTAAGTTATGGAAATGAGTAACTAAAATTATTACTTGAGGTATTAAACACATCATTAAATTTATGATTATTTAATGTCCTTTAACAATTATATTAAAACTAGAAAAAAAATCTTAACAGTTAGTTATCATTGTATCTGACGAGTCATGTCTGTTGGGACGGGAAAATAACAGCACACAGTTCTCTTAAGCATAGCTAAGCATAACTTTATTCGAATAATTCACATTTATATACAGACAGAAAGAACACTAAAAATGACGTCACATAACAGCGCTATCTAGCGGTGAGCGTGGCTGAATTATTGCTCGAACATGCCGCCCACCTTGAAATAATATTTCAATATTCATACATAATACAAATACAATAAAATACACAGAATAAATATGACTAAAATAAATTGTTTAAAATACATATAGACAATATTAAAGGCTTTGAACTCTGTTTGGCTACAGATATAAAGTTTTTCAAATTGGTAACTGGCACAGTTTAGTAATATTTCTTTTAAATATGCCTTCTGATGTTTTGACAGTTACAACTCTCACATTATCATCTGCACCAGTGTGTAATTCAATAACTCTGCACATTTTCCATTTTGTAGGAGGCAAGTTATCATCCTTCAAAAGACACAAATCATTAACTTGAAGGTTTTTAGTGGGTAATAGCCATTTTGGTCTTTGTTGTAATCGACACAAATATTCTCTATGCCAACGTTTCCAGAATTGCTGAACCATTTTCTGGATAATTTGCCATCTGTTAAGGTAGGAGAGTTTGGTATCAATGTAATTTGGCTCAGGAATGCTTGTTAATGATCTGCCAATTATGAAATGACCAGGGGTTAAGGCTGATAAATCATTGGGATCACATGATAAGGCGGTTATGGGTCTGGAATTGAGACAAGCCTCAATTTGAGTTAAAAGTGTCTCAAATTCTTCATGTGTTAATTTTACATCACCAATAACACGTTTTAAATGATATTTTGTAGATTTTATACCCGCTTCCCAGAGTCCACCCATGTGTGGAGCACTTGGAACATTTAAATGCCAATTAATACCTATATTAGACAAAAATTTGTTGACGTTTTCGTTATAACATTTTGATTTTGCAAGTCTCTCGAACTCCATCAATTTACGTTTAGCTCCAACAAAGTTAGAACCACAATCGCTATAAATGTCACTACATTTTCCTCTACGAGAAACAAACCGTTTGAGAGCAGCGATAAATGCATCTGCTGAAAGATCAGTGACCAGCTCAATGTGAATAGCTCTAGTGGTGAAACAGACAAATAGAGCTATATATGCTTTGAATGATTTTGAGCCTCGTCCTTTAGCTGCTTTAATGTGGAACGGACCTGCATAATCTACACCGCAACGCATAAATGTTGGGGCAGGAGAAATGCGAGTGGATGGCAAGTCACTCATCATTTGGTTAGTCATAGATGTTCTAAATTTGTGACATTTGACACATTTTCTAATTATGTTTCTGATTATGTCTCTTGCACCTATAATCCAAAATTGTTGCTGAATACAGGATTGAACAAGTTGAGAACCAGCATGCAATAAATTTTCATGATAATGTCCAACAATGAGATCAGTGAACATATGTCTTTTTGGCAATAAGATGGGATGTTTTTGATCGTATGCGATAGTCGCATGACGCAAACGACCGCCCACCCTGAGTATACCCAAAGCATCCAAAAATGGGTTTAGTGACAAAATTTTGCTTCTGCAAGACAGATGATGATTAGCTTTAAGTGCATTGATCTCACTATTAAACTCAATAGACTGAACTAACTTAATTATTACAAACATAGCATTATTAAGTTCATCAGTTTTTAAGAATCCAGTTATCTTGTCATTTACATTTTTACAATTATGAATAAATCTTAAACAAAGAGCTGTTATACGTTTAAGTTTGACAAGAGATGAATATTGTTTAATCAAGTCATTTGCTTCAACTGAGTTGCTGAGTGTAGCAGTTGATTGAATGCTACACAATTTTTGCTCAGGTACAGGATCACTTACCTGAAATGTGGATGTACATGGCTGAAAAAGTGTTGATTGATACAGAAAATCTGGTCCACAAAACCATGAAGAATTAAGTAGCTTTGATGAGGACACACCACGACTTGCCAGATCAGCTGGGTTTGCCTCACTATTGACATGGTGCCATTGAGTAGATGATGATAAATTTTGAATCTTCGCTACCCTGTTAGCCACAAAGGTTTTCCATCGGCTGGAATGGGATCCCAACCATGAAAGAACAATGGTTGAATCAGTGAAAAACTGGGCTTGTGCTATAGGAACATATAATGCCCTGCAAGTGAAATCCATTAATTTCACCAGCAACAAAGCTCCACATAGCTCAAGTCTTGGTATTGATAAAGCTTTAAGCGGTGCAACTCTGGTTTTGGATATTACAAGTTTCACATTGATTTCTCCACTATCTAACACTGAACGAAAATAAACAGCAGCAGCATATGCCTTTTCTGAAGCATCGCTGAAACCAATTAGCTGAAATTGGGCATTGTTGGCCTCTAGAAATCTTGGTATATTGATAGTTTTGACGATTTTCATGTCTTCTGAAATGTCTTTCCATTCGTGTGCTATATCTGAAGGAACATATTCATCCCATTGCAGCTGATGTTTCCATAATGTTTGCATCATGATTTTGCATCTGATTGTGATAGGTGACAACCAACCAAGTGGATCAAAAGTCTTTGCTATTGTGGAAAGAAGTGTTCGCTTGGTTAAGGCACTTTCAAGAGGTGCTAAATCGACTTGAAAGAGAAATGCATCAGCTGCCGGATTCCAGAGAACACCTAAGGTCTTGATTGTCTCATCAGTGTCAATGTTCAAACATGCATTTGTCAATTGCGAATCTGGAGTTACTGATTTCAAAAACTCACCACTATTCGATGCCCATTTCCTTAAAATGAACCCTGCACCCGACAACATTTGCATTAACTGTTCACGCAATTCAAGTGCTTCATCAACTGACTGTGCTCCGGACATTAAATCATCAACGTAGAAGTGGGTCATGGTTGCCTTGGACGCCAAAGGAAAATTGTTTTCTTCTATTGCCAACTGTTGAAGGCATTTTACTGCAAGGTATGGTGCTGAAGCAGTGCCATATGCAATTCTTGTTAGACGGAAGTCCTGAATTGGCTCTCTTGGTGACCATCTCCAGACTATTCTTTGAAAATCCGAGTCTTCCAATATAACTTGCCTATACATTTTCTCAATGTCTGCTGCAATCGCTATTTTGTGTGTTCTAAAGCGAATTAACAGTGTTGTCAAATCACTTTGCAACTGCGGTCCCACCATTAATTTGTCATTAAGTGAAACACCAGTTGAAGATTTTGCAGAACCGTCAAAGACAACACGAAACTTATCTCCTGTTTTATTGGGAACAGGATGATGTGGAAGATAAAAACTAGATGCGACAGGAACATCAAGGTCTTCCTCGGGCACTGGTTCCATGTGCCCGAGATGTAGATAGTCTTGCATGAACTTGTGGTACTGAGTGGAGAGTGATTGGTTGGTTTGAAGACGGCGTTCAATTTGGAGAAAACGACGTACAGCTATATCTCGAGATGATCCAAGTTTTTTATCCGAATCATGAAAGGGTAGTTTGACCACAAATCTGCCTGATAAATTATGAGTGAATGTTTGTTGAAAGTGATTCTCGCATGCGATCTCCTCCTCTGTATAAGGTTTAGTTTTTGAAACCTCCTCAAGTGACCAGAATTTATCTAACTGATATTCAACTGTACTGCAGCACACGTGACTTGATGAAATAGTACCTGTTCTGATTTGTGGATTAATATCCGTTTTTCCTAGAATAACCCATCCGAAGACAGATTCTAGAGCAGTTAATGAATGTCCAGGAACTGTTAAATGTCCACTCAACATAATCTCTGCAAATATATCTGCGCCCAGTAAAATATCTATAGGGCCAGGCTGGAAGCAGTTGACATCAGCCAGCTTTAATTGACTGAAAGCATTCAAAACAGATGCATCGACTTGAAATTGTGGAAGGTCACAGGTTAATTTGGGAATAATTAATGCCTCGGTTGTTATACTGACATTTTTGTAAAATAGAGATGTCATTCGCAACTGAACCGAACCCTTAACCGTGCCAACCCTTTTTGAACTCAAGCCATCAACATCTATATTTGTACGATTACGCTTTAGTTTTAATAAATTTACGCAACTTTCCCTAATAAATGTACCCTGACTTGCCGAGTCTATTAGTACTCTACATTTATGTGAAATGCCATTTATATCCTTAGCATAAACAATTGCAGTTGGTAATAATACACATTTTGTTACTGGAATTATTGTGTTGTTGCTACTAACAGTAGAAGTCATTTCATGTTCCAATTCTATTGCAGGTTTATTTTCATTTGAACCTTTGGAACATAATAATGTGTTATGTGGCTGCGAACAATGTTTGCAGTTCCCTGTGCGACATTTACTAATTGGATGAGTTTTGTTTGATTTCAAACAATTAGAACAAAGTTTATATTTATGCACAATTTGCCATTTTTCTTTCACAGGAAGTGATAAAAAATCATCGCATTTAAATAATCCGAAATGAGAATTACTTTTACAATATAAACATATATTCCCAACTAGCTGTGACGGAAATGCGGATTTATTTATTTTTTGATGTACATTGGCGCCAACAGATCGTACGTCTAATATTGCACCTGTTTTTTGTTTTTGGCAAAGTGCCAATGACGATAACGCATTCGCTCGAGTTAAAAGAAAATCCTTAAATTCTTGGAAAGATGCTACTTTTTTTTGCTTGTTCTAATGTCCAAACGCGAAACGTTTCTGAATCGAGTTTTCCTTTTAATAGGAAAACAATTATAGTATCCCAATGCTCTACAGGCTGATTAAGGATTTTTAATGTATCAATGCATTGTGAAGTAGTATCAATTAATTTCCGTAATCCTGTTGCCGATTCATGTTTTAAACTAGGTTGGGAAATTAATTTATTTAATGCTGCATTTATGATTTCCGTTTCATTTTCATAGCGTTCAACGAGTGCATTCCAAGCTCTTTCGTAATTCTTATCCGAAATTTGAATTGAATTTAATAAAGTTGCTGCCTCACCTTTAACAGAAAGTTTAAGGTATTGTAATTTTTGGCAATTACTTAGAGAATTATTATTTCCTACGCTTGCTAAAAATAAATCGCGAAATGAAATCCAATCAATGTAATTGGATGTAAATACTGGTAATTCTATACGAGGAAGTTTTAAACTATTTACTTCAGTATTAACCGTGTTCTGAGATGCATTTAAACTACTGTTATCCCTAACACATTTCCTGAATTCATTTTTTAAGGTAATTTTTAACGTATCAATTTTAGAGAACATTTCATGCATTTCCTTTTCATATTTATCAAATTCTACATCCGAACAAGTAGTAAGAATATCGTCATTTAATTTATTTACTTCATTAACTAATGCATCGGTATTGTTTTGATACACTTCAATATCGGAAACAGAAATAATTTGAGATTGCAAACCATTTACTTCCGAAACTAATCTGGTAAGCTTACCTTTAGTTATTCTCTTTTGTTTAAGTATGACTTCCATGTTGTGACTGTGGCCTTCCTCGGTGAATGCGATGCTGCTCTGCTGTACGCTTCAGTTTTGTTTTTAAAGAACCTTCGTTGACTGTTATAAATCATCCATAATAATTAGTTCGATTAAATGCTGCGGTTAGCTTAATCCTTGTTGAAATCAAGCTCCGGCTCTCGACGGACCATATGTTGGGACGGGAAAATAACAGCACACAGTTCTCTTAAGCATAGCTAAGCATAACTTTATTCGAATAATTCACATTTATATACAGACAGAAAGAACACTAAAAATGACGTCACATAACAGCGCTATCTAGCGGTGAGCGTGGCTGAATTATTGCTCGAACAATGTCATTCATAACTTTTTAAGTAGTTAGTGTGGTGCTTCCCAATGTCAAAATTAAAAATTATTCAATGTTTATGTTTCTCTTCTGAATGAACTTCTGATTTATTATATGGAATTTTGATACTAACTTCTAAGGATATAAGAAAATTTCCGCATGAAATTGCAAATGAATGCTATATTACTTAAATAATTTTTTAATATGCATATATATTATGTTATTCATTTAATATATTTGCAGGATTATCTCAAAGCAAAAAAGTATGTAGAAGCCTTTTTAAGTGTAGAACCATCTAATGTCCAAGCTGAACAACTGAAATGTTACATTGAAAAACACTTAAAAAAAGGTAATTAATTTATTATCATTATTGTAAGATCACAAGCAGATTTTTTAAAAATACAGAAGGATTTTTATATATTTGACATTAAATACTATCAATGCATTTTTCACTATATTCAGTTCATAGTATATGTATCCAAGCACTCAAACAATTGGTTCATGATACAGATTGAAAAAATTTCCTATGATTTCCTATAGATACAATTTCCTATGATAATAGCAGGAGGACTCTGATGATTATCCCGAACACACTAACCGTAAATTTGTACATCAGTCTGATAATTCAACTTGTAGTTCTGTCTTTCATAAACAGCATTCAGAGGGGAGTTTTCCCAACAGGATAATATTGGTTCTCATAACACTGTTGTAATGCAACATACTCTACAGAGTGTCAATATGTTACCTTGACCTACAATATCATTAGATCTGTCTCCAGTTGAGCATGTATGGGATGTGATTGGATGATAAATACAGGATCATCCATAGCCAGTGCTGACTACCCCAATATGAACAGGACAAGTACAGCAAGCATGGAACTTCATATCACAAAGTGACCGTCTCCTGTATAACACAATGTATGCACATTAGTGGCTTGCATTAAAAATTTTGGAGGTTACACCAGCCATTAATACAACAGCATTTGATATTTGAATTATATTTCCTTTAGCTTAAATTAACCTGTGATCGTAAAAATTTAATTATTTAAGCATTTTAAGAAGACTAATGCACTGTCCGAATTTTATTATTTTACAATAATTTTTTCTTGGTGTTGGGATTTTTTTTCCTGTCAGTAATTTATATATATTAAAGTGAACTATGCTAAACGCATAGTTTAGTTTGAAAACTATAATTTATATAGTAAATAATGTTTATTGTGAATTCTGTTTTGCTACTGATTTTTCTACCACATTTCAGATGGCATTACTGGTATGGCACTTGTTGGAACAGCTGCAATATTTGGTGGAGCCACCGCTATAGTTGTTGGTACGTTGGCAGTAGGGGCTGCTCTTGGATTTGCTTTTAAACGGAAGAAGTGAGAAGTTTGATTTTGAAGTAAAATCATGAATTTTGCTTGAAATTAATTGTGTTATTAAAAGAATATTCATCTGTGATAATTAAACAATAGGTTTGAAATGCTGATCATTTTGAATTGCAATTCGGTGAATTTACCATGACAAAACCCGAATGCTCCTTTCTTTTGTGTTATCATTTTTTGAAAATAGTATTATTTATTTATAGTTCAATAGAAATGTTCCTAATATATATTTTTTAAGAAATGAGTTTTTGAGTAAGAAATATCTTCCTTTATTTCTCCCTTAGGAGATAGCTTTAATAAGTACTTTTTTCGTTGTAGCAATTCTTTATGTACTGTTGCAAATATTTTTAAACACAAAGATTTATATTTCTGCACATATTGTTATTTATATATGTGATTTATATATAGATATACATATTTATAATAACTGGGATTTTATTTATATTTACTGTGAGAGTGTAATAAGGTGAATATTGATTTTTTGAATTAATTAAAAGCTTGAATGTAAAAGCAATAAGCATTTGAAACTCCGTTATGAAAAAATAAATTGTTTACATTTTGTGATTATAATTTTTAATATTTTGCATTGTGTCATTTTATGCATTGTAATATTGTTGGAATAAATATTTTTAAAAGTTTAGCCTGGATTTTTTTTTATTTAGTTAATTTATTATCTATTTTGGAACAGATTTGAGTAATGAAATCTTAAAAATAAATAAATAACTTAATGTAAAAATTCTATTTATACCAGACATCACACTTATTATTATGTCATATTAAGTAATAATCAATATATTTCACAGAATGAATGTAAATAAATAAAAAAGGAACTGTTTTTGTGCATTTAGTATATTAAATGTTTATTGCAAAAGCAACAAATAAAAATTTATTGAAATGATCTACTTTTTTAATAATATCGTATTAATTTTTTATCTAATAATTTCTTATATCACAAATTTTTTAAATTGTGATTATTGTTTTAATTTGAAACAAACAAGTTATATTTTTGTAATCAACAAATTACTTTTGACACAGTTGGAAACTGAATTTAATATATTTGTAATTGGACACTATTTACCATTTGATCACAATCTTTTTAAAAATTTATTTTTGATATTGCAACTTATTTCTTGTTTGAAATAAATTTCATTCACATTATTAATATGTCTATGTAAAATGTTAATTTCACTTTTGCAATTATCAATAAACCAATAAATTATTATTGAAATAATGTAAGGGATAAAGGAAATTTTTTTAATATAAACTTTCTTCCGAACTTATATTACTCTTATGATTTTTATATATCAATTACATTTTTAGACTTATTCTGATGTCTCTGAAGGGCCATTTTTCTGTTTAAAATATCTAATGTTTTTTTTGTTTGTTTGTTCTTGATCAGAGTTTTGTTACATTCTCTTTGCTATATAAGACAATTTTGATCATTGATAAGAAGGAAAGGGAATTATCATGTACTTTTTTTTAACATCTAAGTCTTTAAAAAAGCTTTGGTTTAAAGTTTTTTAAATTATTTTTTTAGTCGCATGATGTTTTTGGTGAATGTAATTGTGATCTGACAAGAATCAATTTATTCACAATATCTCCATAAGATTTTTCTTTTCTAAATTATTATAAAAAATAAATATGTTTTTTAAACTCAGAAATTTGATAATTTAATTATTTGTCCTGTCAAATATAACAAAAGTGATAGTTGTTACACTTTTTAAAATTCTTTAGTCCAGCTGTTTTCATGCAGTATAACATGATTGTTTAAAATAAGGAAAGCAGCATCCGAAATTGATTAATTTAGTTACATATAGTTATAATGGCATTAAAAGTAAATTTGCTTTTTCAGGGTTTGCATTAATTTTTCCATTTTCTTGCTTATTTAAAGTTGATGGTTATTTTTTAAAACAATTTTGGTTTCAAAATTGCTAATACATTTTATCATTTGATTCTCTTTAATTTAAGCTAATATAATTGTTTGATTAATTTTTATATGCCTTTTTTTTCTGAATTTTTTAAAAATATCTCATTTAATTTATCACAATGGTTTTTCTGTAATAACAATCAGTTTCTTACAAATTTAATATAACATTTTGCATTATTAAAAAAAATTCTTTTTGTTAAACATATTTCTAAAAAAATACAGATGCCTTATGTAATTGCTAAAACTGCAATAAAGATGAGTTGAAAAATATTTGAATTATTTATAAAAATGTTCAATAACATAGTGAAAATTAGCTATTGATTTTAAATGCCTTGGATGACGAACTACTCCCATAAACATTATACTGTTAGAATGATTCTCTCTGATGAAGAAAACAAAGGGCCTGTCTACAATAAAATCTATTATTTTGGTAGAATGGGAACGTCTAGGAAACGCAGTGGCAGTGGCAGCCGCTGCTTCTGTTCCATATTCATCTACTGCAATTCTCGCTTTGTGATAGACGGCATCGATTTCTAGTATCTTGTCCTTGGTGAATCCAGTCAAATTGAGAGTTCCTGTGGCAAGATCTCTTAAACCTAATTTTAGAAGAGTAGGCGAGAGTTGAAAACTGTCTTCCAATTGAAACTTTGGAAGAGCTAATACCATGTCTCTCGGGAACATATCATCTATCAAATCATTCAATCTTGTGATTGTTAGCGAGCTTACTAGTATTTGCACTCCATGAGCTTTATTCTTTGGGAGCAATACAACCATTGTCAGAGATTTCCCTACATATGGCATTTCAATAGCTGTGCATTGTAACTCATCGCTTGTTGCATAATTATAAGTGTCATGTGCAACCATCATTTCCACAAGAGAATATTCATAGTGAGATGTAAAGAAATATCCAGGTCTTGTAGATTGTGGTAAAAAGGGCT
The DNA here is from genome assembly GCA_026543055.1 of Argiope trifasciata. NCBI lineage: Eukaryota > Metazoa > Arthropoda > Arachnida > Araneae > Araneidae > Argiope > Argiope trifasciata. Next base: position 500,576 of record JAPMOQ010026930.1, on the reverse strand, counting down.
GAAGCCATAGTCCCCGGAAATACATAGTACTGGTTACTATGAATTCAGTGAAACTATGGACACTGTTCGGTGGTAAAATTTCTTTGATTTTATCTTTGGTTTGCCTTTGTATGAGGAAATTTATGGCAATCCTAGCCAGTTCTGGATTCTCTCGAAAGTCAGTGTATGCTAATTCATTCCTCAGGAAAGGCACTAAGCAAGAATATATTCTGATATCTTTCTGGAGAAATATGTTGTTTCTCATGGTAAAAGTTGAAGCTTTGATCTTTGATGAGAACCAAGACTTCAAGGATTGGTAACTGTGGGCTACGGCATTTTTGTCCATTCCTTGTATGCTCAGTACGCCTTCAAGTTCTTTTTCTGTTGTACCTTTTGAGCCTAAATATACTAAAACCAATGACGACCATACGCTGAAGGGACTGAAAAATGTGTCTCTTGTTGTGTTGAGAGCTTGTAATAGCCTTATGCTGAAACGATTGGAGGCAGCAAAAAATTGTTCCATTCCAAAAATCAGTTTCTGTGTTGATGGAATACGGTCCACTTCTTTGAAACATTGTCCATAAACTCCTACTAAACATGCTAGGAGGAGTAAAAGTATCTGAAAGAATATACATATAAATGTGAAACTAACATAATTAGTACACGTTTTATAATAAACAGTTCAGTACAGAAATAATAGTTCAACTAATTATTTGAGAAGATAAGTAATGAATAAAATGATTGGGAAAATATTCATATAAAAATGCAAAAATCCTTAATATTACATAATTAACGGGAAGTGTTAATGACGAAGATTTAATAAATGATTGTTGTGTAATGATCATATATTCCTTCTGAATAAATTTACAAGCATTAAAAGCAGATTCTTCATTTTTTTAAATAAAAGATTAATAATATAAAATTCTGTATATATAACATCCTTATATATCTGACACTGATATTGCTTCTTTTACTCATTATCGAATGGCAAAAACTAATCGCTGTATGAACTCTTTCAAACTGCTTCATTAAATGCTTTTTTTTTACAGCTGCAGTTGTGTCTACGCTTTGCTAATTAAAATGGAATTGAAAAATATTATTAAAAATGTTTATGCAGAATTCGCCTTGTCACCAAAAATTTTATTGACTGTGAGGAAAGAAGTTATAGATGAAATCAATTAATGAGCATCAAATAAAATGTTTAATTGAGCAGGAAATAGGCTTAACCGTCGGCTGATGGGTAATGGTTCTATGGTTAGCCTCTGAAAAATTGATTTTAATGTTTTTAAAAACTATTATCTGACACAAATAATTGTCTTTTTTGTTATCTTAAAATACACACTCTCAAAAAACCTTTTTTAATGATATCAATTTTATTTTTGTAAGTTTTTATTTTTTTAATCGAATTTTTAAAAAAATTAATTTAATCCTTTGCACTCGGATTAAGTAATCCGATGCTTCATTTTTCACCTAATACAAATGCTTTTTTATTCCAAAAAATAAGTATATATTCTTGCTTTGTTGAATTTCCCTGAAAAAATTAATCTACATAGGCGTTTTTAGCAAGCACAATCGAAAAATAAATAAATAAAACATCAAAATGATGCATTGAATGAGAAGCATCATCTGAGTACAAAGAGTATTGTTGTTACTTATGGTACTTAATACACAATGTTTTTAATATTATGAGGGAATTCAAACTCATCTATCAAAACACTCAAAATTGAACTTTTGCCAGTGTTAAAAATAAGATTAAAAAAATTGCTTCATTTAAACATTAACTCTGAAAGAGATTTTTTTTTTCATTCCAATTTTTATTTCTGAATATATATGTATATATATATACACTGAAGTGACAAAAGTCATGGGATGACTGTTAATATCGTGTCGGTCCTCCTTTTGCCCGGCGAAGTGCAACAACTCGACTTGTCATGGAGTCCACAAGTCGTTGGAAGTCCTCTGCAGGAATATTGAGCCATGCTGTCTGTATAGACGTCCATAATTGTGAGACTGTGGATGGTGCAGGAGTTTGGGCACGAACGGACCTTTCGATGATGTCCCATAAATGCTCGATGGGATTCATATCGGGCGATCTAGGTGGCCAGATCATGCGCTGGAATTGTCCGGAATGTTCTTCAACCCAATCGCAAACAGTTCTGGCCCTGTGACATGGCGCATTGTCATCCATAAAAATCCCATCATTGTGTTGGTACGTGAAGTCCATGAATGGCTGCAAGCAGCTGAACATAACCATTTCCAGTCAATGATCGGTTCAGTTGCACCAGAGGACCGAGTCCATGCCATGTAAAAACAGCCCACACCATTATGCAGCCACCACCAGCTTGAACAGTGCCTTGCTGACAGTTTGGGTCCATGGCTTCGTGGGCTCTGCGCCACACTCGAACTCTACCATCAGCTCGTAACAACTGAAATCGTGACTCATCTGACCACGCCACGGTTTTCCACTGGTCTAGGGACCAGTCGATATGCTCATGAGCCCAGGAGAGTCGCTGCAGGCGATGTCGTGCTGTCAGTAAAGGCACTCGAGTCGGTCTTCTGCTGTCATAGCCCAAGGAAGACAAATTTCGCCGCACAGTCCTATCGGA
>JAPMOQ010026930.1:461379-494450 GCA_026543055.1 Argiope trifasciata | reverse complement strand
CACACACACACACACACACACACACACACACACACACACACACACACTGAGCTTTATTATAAGTCTAGATGAGTGACGTTCTATAAAACTGAACTTGTGATAAATCGATTATAAAATGTCTTAGTAATTAGAATAAAAGATTAAAAGAAATGAAATCTACGATCGCAGATTTCAAGCTATTAAGTGAGAACATTATTATTTTCTAAGTCACTATTTGTCTTCCTTAATTTAAGTTACTATCCAGTTTAAATCGGTTTGAAATAATCACGAGGCTTTTCTATCGGTTTCTATCTCCCCTTCTCTCTCTATATATGGTAGGATTATTTTCAACCGTGGTTACATTGTTTTATGTAAACAATATATTTGCAAACACACATTGCTTTTTATAATATCTGACATCATAAAATAGTTTCATAATGGTTTAATAGAATAGGAGTCAAATCCTTCAATGTTTCTCCCTTAAGTGAATAACTGTGAACAGATGAAGCGAATACTTTTTCCAAAATTGTTATCAAACGCGAGTGAAGGATTTTATTTATTTATTTTTTGAACATATAAGAATTAAATTATTTAATTTCCCACGAAAAAAAATTATATTCCATGAAAATAATAACTATGATGTCCTTATTCAACCTTTTATAAACGCCTCTGCTGTCAAAGTAGCATGCGTAATAATAAATAAATACTAGCAAAAGCAGGTCAACCTTTTAAAAACGCATCTGCTTTCAAAGAAGTATACATATTGATAATGCAATACTTAGCCATGTATAAATAACTATTGTCCAATAAAGGCGAAGGCAATTAAAATTCAAGTTTATTTAGAGCAGGAGCTCGCACTCGTTTTAAAATCTGCTCACCAATGAATATAATTCAAAAATCTGTGAGCCATCATGAAAGCATTTTCTAATTAAGAATCAGTTATTATATATAAAACTGCAATTAAAGAATAAAACCAGATAATTTATACTATACAATTATATTTGCAAATAAAAATATTATAAATAAGCAATATATAGAAGTAAATACCTGATATTAACACTTAATGGAAAATATTATTGACAACTAACAATAGGACAAATATAATTTTGCATAGATATAACTTGAAAAGCTTTGTTATTATTATTTTGCATTGTCGGAAATATACTTTATGTACAATCATATCACCTCTTCAACCACTTAACAGTTTTTTTGTTTTGTCTTTACTATCTAATAAAATAACACCGTCTATTTAGGAAATATTTCAATATTAAATTATAATTGTTATGAATGGTTTATTTTTCGCTTACAACTATCAGAATTCAATAAATCGATGTATGGCACGTGGGCAAAGCAGTTAAGAAGTTAAATAATATACCATAAGTTATCTTTTTTTAAAAATTCAGTTTATGCAGTTTTTACCATGTGAAACATATAAAAACTAATTTTTATCTTCAACTGAAACATTATTTAGTGCAATATCTTAGCATATGGCTGCTATTGGTACCAACTTGAGGAGAACACACACACACATACAAAAAAAAAAGCACAACATATACATATATGTGTATATTAAAACAAGAAAGTTTCATTTTCCATTCATATAAAGTTTTTGTTAAAAAAACTGCACCATCAGAAATTATATGTTGTACCATTAGCGGTACATATACCATAGTGAGAAACTTTTGACTTATATTAGATGCTCAGACTTTTACAACTTTCACTTTAGCCTCCTGGTTTTCGATAGTAGCAAATGTAGAGATTGCTTTTAAAAAAATTATTTTTATGTTATGATTTCAGTATCTATTTTATCAATCTAATTTTTAACCAATGATATTTTAGGGTGTCAATGGTGCCAATTTAAAGGATACGCTAAAGAAAGTTAAATGCACTCATACTCATGCAAAGTTATATAAAATTAGAATAATGTAATTCTTCATTTTAACTAATTAAAGTTTTTGTTTAAAAATTGCAGCAAAAAATTACATAAAAATGTATCTGTAGCGATACATGCACCACAGATGGTAAACTTCTGACTTATATTAGGGACTCAGGCTTTTGCAGTTTTTGCTTTGGCCTTCTAATTTTTGATTGTACATAAATATACTATTACTACTTAAATATTTTAATTTTCTGATTTCAATATCTATCTTAATCAGTCTAATTTATAATCAATGATATCATTAGACAACTTACCATTTAGGGGTATTAAACTGTTATGACAAATTTTCCGTATTAAATAAGAATTTTGATTGGGGAAAATTTAGTTCAGTTGCTTTGAAGAAGCTAACAGTATTGCATGAGACCTCTGGACAGAATTGCTAAGAAAACACGCAACTTGCTTTTTGTTTTTTTTAATCAGACAACCCCTATCAATAAATTATATTCTGTGTAGGCTAGTTCATCTCTTAATGAACACCTGCTCTGTTATTTTTTTAATGCGATACTTTGTGTTAATTTAGAAAGCGTTTCACGCAGTACCTTCACTTTGTTTTGTTTTCTTCTTTTTCCTAAAAACATTCCCATGTTTCTTTAAACATTATCATATTTTTAAAATATAAAGTGCTGATAGCAGTTTTCACTTTTTTGGACACCTGCTTTGTTATTTATTAACTTTCACTTTGATGTTATAAATTAAATAGAGAGGAGGGAAAACAATGTAATATTAAAAAAAATGTTGCGCAGCTGTCTTGAAAAATATAAATATGCTGTCATTTGAGTTGTTTAAAACTTTTAGAGAAGAATTTTTTGGTGAAGAATTAATTTTTTTTCCCTTTGTTAATGGGGTTTCCGCAATTTCCTTGACACAGTTCTTTTTAATGGTAAATTTTAAACCAGTTCGCGGATTGAAACTCCATACATCTGAGGCAGAGAATGATTATCATATATTTTGAATTAACTGCAGGTAATATTTTAATGGTATCAGGAAAGTACATACACCAATGCAACCAATTTTTTTCTTTATTATTTGTAGAAAAATCTGGAAAAAATATGTTTCGATTGTTATTAGTAATATTCTTATCATATTCAACAACTTTTAAAATTCAATGTAAAATTATTGAATATATTAAACTTCTAAATATTTCTAATAAATATTTTATGGATGAGTACATAATTTACTTCAGAATGAGTTCGATAATATATAAATATTAAAAATTTCTTTTCAAAATTGCTTCATGTAAGGAAATTTCTGTAAAATATAATGATTGTCCCTAAAAAAAATTCCATTAGAAAATTAAATTGTGTCTATATTACAATTATAAGAGTGGCATAAACACTGAAATACAGACTTGTTCGAATCATCTACAAGATGGAGAAGAAGTGAAATGATGTCAGAAAAGCAAATTTTACCTATTGAGTTATTGATAATCAAAATTAGCAATCAATTTAGTAATTTAAACGATGGCGTAAAACTCATTACAAATTTTAGATGGGAAATATTTTCTCGTTGCCCTTATAGCTCACACGTCATCCTCTGAAATTTTTTAAATATATATTTATAACTTCAAGACTTCTTTTACAAGCAGGCTGTTCCAAGATTTAAAAGCCATGAAACAATTTTTTTTTCTATATGGGTTGCAATATATGATGTCTCGTATTTCAGCATTAATAGTAATGAATATTTTAATATAATTCAAGACATGTAGTACTTCAGTTAATGATGAAATATTGAATTCACTGTTTTGAATTCTTTTATTTGCTCAACGGAGTTTTCTTTCTGAAATCCTAAATTAAAACATAGTAAAATTTCATCCGGTAATCTATCAATTTAGTCTTTCTTATAGTCCAACATTTTCGGTATGAAAAGCGTTAAAGGGAAAAGAAGCCCCCGCATTTTAGTGAATTTGGTATTAAGTAAACAACGGGGTTTTGAATTATATATTGTAATATTTATCAGCGATATGTTTATATCTAATAACGTTCAGGTACATGGCAACGAAAAAAATTGATTAATTTCTTTTTTTTTTCACAGAGACGACAGTCGATTTATTTTCCAAACGAAATTGTGTTATAAGCACCTTATGTTCTATGTATGTATATATATGGCCTAAAGCCATAGGCATAGTTAGTTTCTATTTTTCGTTCTAGTGTAAAACAATCTCTTGTCACCAAAAAAGTTTATCAAATGTGGTTTACATTGTTTCTTAACACATGTGAAGGATGAAGTATGAAGGATATGTCATTACTTATAGCTTAGTATAAAATGATACAATTGAGATTAATTGCAAATGAAATAAATTTAGGCAAGCCAGAGAATTCCATAATTGTTTAAATTTGAAAGTTTTAGATACTTATAATTAAAAACTACTCATAATTAATAATGATAATTTCAGAAAGTTTCTAATGTCATTTGTGTACATGGAGAAGTTTTAAAAATGCAAGATGATTCCATTTCTATGTTTTTATTTGAGAACAGAATCTTATACTGCAATATCTCTTCACTGTTTACGATATACCAAAGATGAAAGCAGCTTGCTCTCTGAAGAATTAAAATTTTCAGGCAAGAAGGGGAGGTGGATTTTTTAATACAAAGATGAAGCATTAATTTTGATCTGGCGTGACTTTCGCATATAGTAGAAAGTGCCCCAAAGAAAAGTAATAATGAATTTATATAATCTTAGAATATAAATAAATGACTCATGCTGATAAGTTACAATATCTATATTAATAATCAGAGAATTAAATTTATTAACTAAAAAGTATTATATGTGTTCGTAGACACTTTAGTGCAGATGTTCTTTGAGAGTTTACCTAGTATATAATTTTTTTCACTGGTCGTGCTGGATTGTTAAAAATCCACTGTAATTGTATTGACGAATCACAACACAACCACTTAGAGTGTATTCAATATGTAAAAAAAAGTAGAAGATATGTTATTAAAACGGAATATCAACGGAATAGTATTTTGTGGTGTATACTAAAAATCGAAGCATTTTAACTGCCATTTTTATAGCATTTTTGTCTTATTTGGGTATTGTCTTTGGCGACCGGGGATAATGGTTAAATTTACTTTCAATTAAATTGGTTAGATATAATTTCAGGTATATGATTCTGTCAAACGATTTGACATTAAAGCCTCATAATATTAAATGTCTTTCTCAAGTTCTGTTTATTGTGTTTATTTATGTATTCCTAATATTGACCAATCTCATGACATTAAAGCCAATTAAAAACGTAGATGTCCGGTTCATCTATCCTCTAACTTTCGCACAACTGTAACTTTTTTTTTTATTTGTCTTTTAAACTAAACAAATATTAAACATAATCCTCCTTATTTAGTATTCAAAAATGGAAGAAAATTTAACGATTGGATATTTGATGATGCACACTGACAAGGATTTGAATTACAAGCCAACTATTGTTGTTAATTTGGCAAAAAAAATGTTAAAAGTTAGGAAAAATTTGCATATCAAATTGGTATTGTTAAAAGAGGATTTTTAAATTTTGAAATATTGTGCAATTCATTCTTATGCATTAACATTTTGAAAATTATTGTGAAGAAACATTATAATTCCCCCCCCCCCCAATTCAGTTATTTTTTAATTGATTAAAATTTCAAAAACTCATCCCAGTTGCGCATTTTTACTTTCCAAGATACTTGAGCGACGAATTTAGTAACTGTAGCTAAAAATTGAAAAAAATTTGCATTACATTAGTAATGCTGTATTATACTAATGTAATATTATTTGAGTTAATATTACATTAGCATCATTAAGAGGATTTTTAAATTTTGAAATGGCGTGAAATTTATTTTGTGCATTGATATTTTCAAAAGTTATAACGAAGAAACTCCATAATTCAGTTATTTTTTAATTAATTAAAATTTCAAAAAAAGTGTTTAGAGTTATGCATTCCTATTTTCTGAAGTATGTATGAGCCAGATTTGGCAGCTGTATATCAAACAGTTTGGCAGGTAATACACCAACACACACACATTATCTATACTTAGGATAAAGCTCAATGCGTGTGTGTGTTGGCGCTCTACAGGCCAGACCGGTGGACCTTCAGGTACTAAATTTGGTACATGTATAGCTTGGAGGTCGGGAATGTATACCTTGTGGCCCTTTTTTCGAATTTTTAATCAGAATTTGAATTAATTAAAACTTTTTTTTGCTATAACTTCAAAAAATAGTATCGCACAAAGATGGTTTTTATATGAAATTTAAGATTAAAAAATTAGCTTTGTAATGGCACCAGTATTTTAACATATAACTTAAGTTTCTATTTTTAACGAATTTTTAAAGAAATATTTTAACCATATTTTTCAACAATATATTTCGGACAAAACCATAAAATTGGTTTTCGTAAATAAAATCGTTTGCAATATCTACAGTGAGTAAAAAAAGTTTCCGTATGGTCACTAAATTTAAGAATAAATGAGCATAATTTGTAAAGTATTGCATTTTTTCTTTAAATACTGTCTATATGTGTTTAGTATAAGTCTATAGAAAGAGATTTTTGTAAATTTTCATTTTTAAAAAACGAGAAAAGCATATTATTTGCAATATCTAAGATAAATTGAAAATTGCAGCGCAAAAAAAAGTTTCCGTACGCTTTATGCAAATTCTTTCTGAAGTGTTTAAAACAAGCCCGTTGTAAATCTTTGACGTCAGAAAGTTAATCACTGATAAGAAAACACCATTTCAATAGTTGTTGAGTTTAAATTTGTTCTTGATCGTCTCAAAATGGAAGTTTCCAGAGCTATTCGGGAACTAGTGATTAAATTGCGAAATGATGGATTATCCATGAAAAGGATTAGTGAAAGGATTAAAAAATCGAAGTCCGCTGTACAATATATCATTGAAAGATATCGTAAACTTCAAACACTTGAGAATAGAGATCGATCCGGGAGGCCTTCAAAATTAAATCGCGTGCATAAAAGAAACATCTTACGCCAAGTTCAAGAAAATCCACGAATTAGTGCACCGAAGTTGGCATTTCTATTTTTAATGAATTTTTTTAAAGAAAATTATTATGACCATACTTTCTAATAATTAATTTCTCACAAAATGAAAGTAGAATTAAACCTGCTAGAGCACTTTAATAGTGTACCAGTGATTGCCGTCATTTTGGTAAAAACTCAAATTAAATAATTAAATTAACTCTTATTACAAATTAAACTGAGAAAGTGTGGTGTTCAGCACGTGTTGAAATGGTAGCGCAATATTATGGAACAAATATAATATGTGATATTTTCCGCATAATTCTACAATAGCTGATTGCAAATCAGAGAGATTAGGCTCCTATAATAATACGAGTTACGTGACTATCGAAGTTTGAAGTTTAAATATATTTTTGGCTGAGAAGTTATAAATAAAGCAAATTACATAAGTTTTAAATTGAAAATTTTAGAATGCATTATTCATGGCCAACCAATTGGTCGCTAAAGGCGGCAAGTTATTAATAAAGATAGAGATTACACTCATAAACTTTCATTTATTTTAAAAGAAAATGTTAAAAGAAAATCTAGGTACTTGACAGATACGTTATAAAGAGCCATTTATATGCGTCAGTGGAATGATATACAACAAACAGACAGATGAAAAAGAAAACAAGTAACGAGGCTAGACAATTTTTTCCCCTTCGCTTACCCATTGCTACGTCATATTCTTCTCCCAATCTTCATGTTTTCTCATTACATTTGAAAGTTGTCTCGCACGTGCATGGATTAGTAAGTAGTTAGATAAGGATGGCGAGTATTCTTGCCGAGCATATTCAACAAGTGTGGGTCATTAGGTACTTGACCTAATTACGCAGAGCGGTAAAAAACAGCAAAGAGTTCTTGCAGAGTTTTTCCTGCCATTTCCCCCTATTGTGTCTTGGAAAAATAACTCTTGGTGACGTAGAAAAACATCGCAAAATTCTTATGATCTTTTTAGCCTTCTTAAAATGCTCTAACATACCGAATGAAATTTGTTGTGTTCCATTAAAGAACTTAGCAATTGTAAGTAGTGTATTGAAGCAGTTTTTATGGCCTGAAAAGACATGGTATACTGTTTTTATTTCATCGTACATAAACGATGCTTCATATTTTTATTTGCACATGTTTCTCATTTTATTTTTGTAAATTAATAGCGTTAAAGAAACTGATTGATAAAAAGCTGGATGATTTCTTCCTTTGATACATTACTGAGTCTTTGTAATTATATCAGCTTTTGTGAGAACATTTACTGAAAACCAAAGCAAATGAAATGAATGAAATTCGGTATGTGGTTTTTTATATAAAAATTATCAATTCTGTATCACATTTTTGATGAAATCCGACAAAAGGTTGGTTGCTTTTTGGTTTGTCTATCCAGTGGTGGACTTACAATAAAGTTTTAGTTTAGTTTAGTTTTATATTAACGTCCCGTTTTAAAACAACACGAGGGCTATTTTGGGACGGACCTCGTTATTTTGAACCACGGTCAGATTACGAGGACGACACCTGAACTGGCACCCCCCTCACCACACACCACGCCACACCAGCGGGAAGACGTTTGGCCTGATAGATTTAACGTGCAAGAGACCCCCTCACACAACGGTGCTTCGGTGGAATCAAGTCTCGAACCTGAAACCCTCCGGTTCCGAACCGAGACCTAACCACCAGGTCACCGCGGCCCCGGACTTACACTAAAACAGGCTTGGGCAGATCTTTTCGTGTAGGATTACATCTAATTTTTTCAAGGAGTTATGGTCTACCCAGTGGTGTAGGTCTACAATATTTATCATTACTTGATAATAAATATATAATATGTACTTACTTACATAGCTACATTCATAATAATAAAAGCAAGATACAAATATAATAATAGCAAGGTACAGACATAATAGTAATTATAGCCACAACTGTAATATCAATGATGCATTCAATCTAATACTATAATACGAGGAATGGTTGTCAAGTCGAAAATCGTCCCAGAATTAATAAACTCCGGTAAACTTGGGGGTCTGGGGTTTTTGGCCACGAGGAATCGATTGGCGCCGGTTTTGAAGCGCTACGGTCCAGCAGTTCGGAGTTACAGATAGGATATTTTCAAACTTTATTAGTTCGCCATAATGGCTACTTAAATTTTCAAGCGGTAACGTGCTGCCATCTATAGCCAATATGGCGAACTAATAAAGTTTTATGTTTATGCTGTTATAGGTTTATAATATGTTTCTTATGTATGTATATATGTTTGGTTTTTCTAAATAAATTTGTCAAAAATATTGAACTTCAACACACTTTAATCTTTACCTTTACTTTACCTTTGTATAGAATAGTTCCCTTTCCAAACTCTAACTTTGTTTAGAATAGTTTACAATGGTGCGCTTTAACCGGTTATCTTTTCACCAATGGTTTCCCAAATTTTCTTATGGCATGTATTGTTTTGATAAATCACAATTGAAAATTTAAATCTTCGAGTTAGCTTCGATACCTGTTTTCTCAGAGCGGAGCTCGGTCCCCCGCTGGTATTAAATAATTTAAGATACATTAACAAATAAATCGTTTTCATCGAAAGTTAATTCTCGTAATTATATTAAATAGAAGTCTTAGGCTAAATACCGTCCACTAATTTTGAATATCTCGGAATATCATTACTATCTGACTGATCTTGTTCTGGATTCTGTCGTCTGTGAAACGGGAACGATATGTTATCTTAATTATATTCGTCGTCGAAAATGCAGATTCATACAAATAAGTCCCGACAAAGAACGATGGGTGTTTTTTTTTTGTGAAATTTAGATATTTTACTTCGTTTATTAGATTCAGATTCTGAAATACATTCTTTTAAAATTATTTCATTTTGAAAGAGAGAAATTACATTTTGAAAGAGAGAAATTACATTTTCCTCAAGAAATAAAGAGATAACAATATATTCCAGAAATATATTTCTTTTAATAAACGAGTCTTTCTAAAAACGGCCACCCCAAAGTGTCTCGGTCGTCCACCTGTCGATCCCGATCGATTTTATGCCCACTCCTGCATTAGAAAGCTGTATAAGGCTGCTATGCTGAGATGGGAGTCGTAAACAGGACAACTGAAAAATCTTTTCTTAGTTCCCAAAAGATATTAGGATAACAGTAACACTTTATCAAATATAATTGGTCAGACTCTTTATAAAATATAATTGTATGATTGGTTGGCTTTATCACACTAATTCAATAATATGGTGTACTAACTTAGATCCCAGACAGTTTGAAATAATAACTGATATATAAAAACAAATACATATCAAAATTATTAACATAAATCAATCAATAATATTCTAAAAAATCGACATAAATTTGAAACTAAATTTTTTCTCTTATTAAAAAATGCCTCTTAATGTTCACTGCATAGGTTCGTAGAATCGCTTGATACGCTAATTTTTATCCGAACATTTTGCGAAATATCTTAAATACGTAGCTAGGTTGATTAATTAGGTAAGTAATTTTGATGCCAAAATTTAAATTTGTATCAAATTTTGATCTTAATCTCTTATTGGAATGGATAATCTGTGTTCTTCTCAATATACTAAGATGAAGAACACAAAATGCGCATTATATAAAGTTAGAGATAAGTACTTCGGATGAAATTTTTTTTTATTTGCTAGTCTTCCATCCAGTCTACTTGATGCTGATCTCGAGTGCTTTAACTATATTAGGTTCTTATCTGATTAATTCAAACGAACTTCTCCACTAACGTATCTGTCCTAACTAACGTATCTCTGCTAACTAAATCGGTTCGTAAGTATGCGTCAACACACAAATATTTTAACTTAAATAAAAGTAATAAAAATGTTCGTTTATGAATGGACGATTGAAAGAAAACGAAAAAATTCCGAACAAAAACAAAACTTTGCTTTTGAAGAACTGCAGTTATTCATTTTGTAAGATGAAAAGAAGGTGTTTAAGAGCAATGAACTTTTAATACTCTATCTGTTTGTTCTTTCAAGGAGGGAGTGGGGAAATCGGGGTGCACTTTTTCACGGACGCTTGCTTTATCTAAGATCACTTATGAAACATATCTTAACTTGCTATTTTGGTCAAAATTAGTGACTTTTGTGAGAAAAAATACATTTGTATCATAAAATGTTGAGAAATGGGATACCTTCCTCTTCATATGCAGAAAGAATAATACAGTTAATTCTTGACTTATTTATTTAGCATTTTAAAATAGCTAATAATTAAAAATATATCTCTTAATTTTAAATATAATGCATAAAAAAGAGACTTTTAATAATGAAATGAACGAAACAAATCTTATAACTTTAAAAGATAAATTCTTGCATAAATGTTGTATATATATATATATATATATATATATATATATATAAATGAGATTAAATAAAGCAATATATATAAAACGAATAATATATATAAAATATATATAAACGAGAATAATTCGAAGTACGGGAATTACAGTATAGTGATCTGAACAATGTGAATGATTCGTGTGTTGTAAATCCTAGGTTCAAGTAGCGCTTTATGCTTTTTTTACTTATGTATTTATATTCAATATTTTCGATTTTTGAGTCCATCTATATAGGTATTTTTCTTGAAAAAAAAACTGTGATTTCACGCACAAACACACACATACATACAAAGCATTTTTTAATAACTAAATTAGAGGCTAAATAACTAATTTAACTAATTAGAGCCCCTTTTCTATCTGCTCTCATGCTGATAGCCACATATAACGCCATATCGAAGTCTATTTAAGCATGGTGAAATTGTATTTAAGTTCAAAAATAAAAATAATGATAGGTACACTGTAAAATGAATACTGTAATGTAGCAGATTGTTTCGAATAGCTTGTTAAATTAAGGGCATGTTGGCCAGATGGATTTTTTTTATATGTATAATAAGTATGCCATTCATTTTTAAATATTTCCTCCAAAAACAAAACAGGATTTCACAAAAAGAGAAAGAGAGAGAAGTAGAAGAAAAACCGGTTGAGCTAAGCTCGGTTTTCCTGATGTTTAATGCAAAAAAATTAAAATAATGGAAGAATAAAGTGTAATGTAGAAAAGGTATGCCTGAAATATTAATGAGAATTTCTAATGAAAGTGAAATATTTTATAAATGGTTCTATCAGCAGAAATATTCAAAAATTTTATGAATTTCCGTGCCATTAATCCAGTATCTATTCTAGCTGACATGATGCTAGGTCAGATACTGAATTAATAGCTGGCATTCTATTTTAAATAGCATGATACGATGATACTTCGACATCGTGTGAGCTTGAACAGATATTTGATTCCTTAAGGTTATTAATGAATATTCAGTCGCACAACAACAATGGATATAGATAGCCCTTTATGAGGCAGTTACTAAGACTGCTATTAAATCATAAAAGCATAATTTTATTTAATGAACTGTATTAACATCGCCCAAGCTGAGAGAGAGAAGCTGTTTCTAAGTTATTTATAAAGGTTAAATTCCATCTATGTGTATCGTATTATTTATCTCAGGTTCTCTTTTTGTAATAGAATCTCTGATAATATCTGGAAGCCATCATAGGTTCTTTTTTACCACTTATTTTGCTTAAAAACTGCTGAATGAAATCTTACCTAGGGTTTTAAGTTAAAGCAATAAAGCTAACTGTCTTTTAACAATAAATTGTATGAGACCAAATGGTCTCATACCAAGCGTATGCGGGGGCCGTGGTGGCCTGGTGGTAAGGTCTCGGATTCGGAACCGGAGGGTTTCAGGTTCGAGACTCGATTCCACAGAAGAGCCATCGTGTGAGGGGGTTTCTTGCACGTTAAATCTGTCATACCAAACGTCCTCCTGCTGGTGTGGTGTGGTGTAGAGGGGGGATGCCAGACCAGGTGTCTTCCTCGTCATCTGATCTTGGTTCAAAATTACGAGGTCAGTCCCAAAATAGCCCTAGTGTTGCTTTAAAACGGGACGTTAATATAACTAAACTAAACTAAACCAAGCGTATGCGACCAATAATTCCTAGCATTTATTACTGCGGGTAAAATACATTAGCAGGATTATACTTCGACGGTAGGTTCAGAATCTAGTTCTTGTCCTCGATGTCTAAACAGGTGATCAATCAATCATTTACCTGCTTATAAATGGACAGCAATACTTTAAATCTGCCCATAGTCAAGGTATCGTCCGGATCAACGATTATGAAACACTTCTTTACTTATTTATTCTCATCTTTCACTACCTAGAAAGTTTAAATGTGTTTAACCCAGTCAATCAAAAATCGATGAATAAAATTGTTGAATTAAGTCTGTCTCTGAATAAAAACGTGATAATACTTTTATTTCGTTTGGTATTACTCTTCGTAGTGCAAATGGGTTATGACATAAGTAAGAAATGTAAATTATGATAATAAAATAAATCTAACTTAATTAACAAATTCATGGCAATAACACAATTTAAAAGCCTGAAATATTAATTTATTCGAAAGTATAGTATTAAGAAGTAGATACAGTAAATAAATAAATAAATGAAAACTATAGAATTTTATCCTTTTTCACAGCTTAGTTTTGTGCACTGATTCCAGTAAAGTATTTCTTAATTACAAACAAAAATTCTTTTTTCTTGTACTGAAGATAAATTCCTAAATTGTGAGAAAATTCCTAAGTTGTGAATTTATACTTTCTTAATTTATTTGAGGCAGCAGATGTTACTTCTTATTATGTTTATGATATGCTTTTGCTATCGTCATTTTTATATATTTCCAATACATCTCTTCTATCCACAAACTTCCATCTTCGATTGTTCGAACAATACTGTTATGATTTTATTCCTATTAAATTAAATCTTATCATTTTTAAATGGAGGTAAATAGATATTAGAATAAATATTTCATGATTAAAATTCTTTTAAATATTTATCCTAATCTATATAACATTCTGTAGTATAATGTTTTCTTTAGTGTTTTGCAACTTTGAGTAGAAAAAAAACTCGATTAAAAAAAGAAAAATTTGATTCTCTATTATCATAACATTAATGTACTCAAAATAATTTATTTCATCTTTTACATTTTAATAAAACTATTTTTTCCTTTTTTAAACTTTTAGTTCACAAATTCATAAAATTTTACCGAAATAATGAGCAATGTTAGGCAGTTCCATTAATTTGAAAATCGAGCATGCAAGCATGTCTTGGAAAATTAAAATGTTTGAAATACAAAATTTACAAAAATAACAAATTATGATGTGAAAGTTGATTCTACAATTAAAAAAAAACCACATTTGAATGTATAAATAGTAAAAATAAATTGCATCGTTATTTACATTAAAGTTCAAATAGCACGGAAAGACAATTGATGTTTGAAATATTAAAAAATTAACAATTTTAATATTTAAGTGGTAAGTTTAAATAGTTTTGTTTGATAATGTAGAACAAAGTTACAAAGGAAAAAACTGACCTGAATTTTAATTAATTTTAAATTGCTTAAAACATTGGAAATGCTTTGAAAAAATCTTTTTTTGGCGAACATTTAACACTTAGTAGTAACTACCCGCCAAATTTAGTACTCCTTTTGAGCCAAAAATTTTAGATGATTTTTTTTGTCATTCAAATTTTAAATAATGGATTTCTTCAAAAGTACAGAAGGGGGATTTTCATATTTTATCTGTAGCAATGGCATTGAAGTAAGGTCACTTTCGAATATTGTTCAAATGAAAAAAGGGTGTTTCATGACCACGAAGAAATTTTTTTTTAAACAGCTAAAAAATTTTCGCACCAACTAAGATGCAATTGCGTGTTGTCAGCACCACCATTTCCTTCCTTCTTAAGTAAAATATGCATTTTATTCCATTACTAAAATAGTCGGTGCGTTTTATATTGAATAGCAAGCAACGGTTTTCATATTATTCTCATCCAAAAAAGGCTGATATAATTTATTTTTTTAAAAGCAAATACTTCCAGCTTACCAAAGATATATTTCTTATCACATTTAATACCTTGGGAGTCTATTTATAAATTTCAGAAAAAAAATTGTTGAATCCGAAAATTAAAGCCAATACATTAAGATTTTATTGAAGACTAGCTGCTTTTGGTTGCCAACTAGCGATATGTGTTCTTTCTCGCATATATCGATATTAGAAGCTGAGATTCAATTCTTAAATAATGAAGAAAGATGAAGTATTTGAATTAAAAATGAAAACGGTTTGAATTTCAATACTACAATGAAAATTAGTGTTGAAAATTATACATTAAAATATAGTTGCTGATCTGTGGTGTAGCTTTCCAGCGTGGTTGGTTCAATCAGTGGAGGGATCGTTTTGCGATCAGCTCTGTTGAGTGCTGGTCGGGTGTAGCGTCGGTGATCTCCGAGTTTGAAGACAAAATAAATATTGCTAGAAATTTCTAAAATTTTAGCAATTCAACAAATAAGAACCGAGATACGTCTGATTGGTTCAGAACTTTCTATGCCCTCCTCCCAGGAACTATAAAAGACCATCAGTCTCAAATTGCAGTCAGTCAGTCGTTAATCGAGTCATAAAGAGGATAGTGAAGCAACGACGGAATAGTTCACAGCGATGAACAAGCATTATGTGGAGCTCAAGCGATTGCTGAACTGAGCTGTGTGCCGAGTCCTTGCGTTTGTTCTGAGAGTAGCATCAAGTCATGTGAGGCGTAGCAAGTCGTTTAATAGCGAGTCGGCAGTTAGATATAACTAAAGCGAGGAGACAGGGGTGAATTGCAGACGTTTGGAAAGGTCGTAGAGCGAAGTTATGCAAATTTCCTCCTTCAGCTGAATTCTGCTTGACCACTTTGTGTGCTGTGGTTGTTATTAATAACGATTACTACTTGTAGGCTTCTGTTTGTTGTAGTGCTATTATGCGTGTTCGTCTCGGCTGTATATGTTTATCGTCTTTGTATTACCGCCCTCGTGTTCAGTAATCGTCGTCGTTTTTTTCTACTAATATATTGTTTATTTCACCTAATAATGGAAAAGAACCCCGATGAAAGTATTTCCGTAACAATATTTTAAAAAAATTTAAGATTAAAGAGAAAATAGCTAAATTGATGCAATCGAAAAGATTCCTTTTTATTATAAAGGTGTTGAAAAAAAGCAACTTTTTCCCATGATATCCGTGATATCATGAAGAATTCCAAAATTTTCTTTAATTTTTAATTAATGAAATCTTAGGGAAATCGAGATCGCCCAAAGTATAGTTGTTGCGAATCTGACTATTCTAAGTCAATTCTCTTCCTTACAGACAGCCAACAGATAAACACGCCTTCGCTTTTATTATCGGTATTTTTTCACTTTTATTGACATAAGTTAATTTGAGTATGATTAATATTAATTTTGTATAATGTATTAAAGTAATCTAATATACATTAATTATGTAATTGAAACATCGTTAGTCTTTTCATATGTTAGAAAAGCGCAGCTAGGTAAATAGGTCATTAAATGTTTCAAAAATTGTTTAAAAACACTTTTTAAAGATACCAGATTTGAATTTCAAAATTTGTTTACTCTTCTGCTTCTCATCTGTAGTTATGATGAGTTAAAAATAGTTAACAAGGTCATGCAATCATAGTGAAATAAATGAGCTTTTCTCGAAAGCGTTGAACATTGTTATTCTGTTAAATTCGTCTTTTCTTTTACTAGTTTCTTCCGGCCATTCCCATTCATGTATATTTATTTCTTAAACTGAAAGCTGCCTTCTCATTTTGAAAACTAGAAGATGCATCAATTTAGATAAACTGTTAACTGTTGATAATATTTCGTGCCTAATTGTCACAATGAAAATCGAAATGGAAAATTTTACATATGCCTTTAAGCAAATTCTTTAAAAAATATTATTTGTATTGTCCATGAAGTAAAAATGTAATGAACCAGCATAAATATAAGGAGAGAAAACAGCAGACCTTAGATCACTGAATTTTGCTACAATCCATCATAAAAAAATGTACAGAATATTCGAAGTTTATCCTCCCATGTCTAATTTTTATTCGTGCTTAGTTTCATTCATATACTAATAAACCAGACATATAAAAATAAAAACCGGCACTAAAACAAAGAGTTTCGAATTTACGCTTTCGATAATGAAAGCGATTGCGATGTTTCAAACTCCATTACAGACGTCGAAAGGATTTTCTGTTATAGTTAAAAATTTAGTATTTTGGACAAAATTATCAATAGAGTATAAATTCTCAAGATGCATTTTGTAATACACAAACTCTGATTATTCTAATTCATATGCCGTAGAGAAACAGCGGCGAAAAATCCCGGACAGTTCATACATATCTACATAAAATGGCGTTTGGCAAAACAGCTCCCTTCCTTTTATTTTTGGTAAATTGTTATCTGCATGTTTACCGATGAAATCTTATGACAGGGAGAATTAATATTAAAATGAATCCTAAATAATAATACATAAAACATTTTTGGGCTAATATGATATATTTTTACAAATCAGACATCTTTGCCTACTAGCTATCAGCTCATTAAACTATTTATATTAATTTTCATTCCAACATTTAATTTCAATTTATTTACCGAATTTTTGCTATGTTATAAACAATAATTACCATAAAACTAATCAATAAATTAGAATTATAAAACATGCACAGTTAAAACGTATATATTAATATTTGAATTAAATTTTGATGCATAAAAATGAAAATGCTTTTTGTTGTGCATAATATTTAACTGCTATAAAAATGAAAAAATATATATGTTAATAAAAGTAATAAAATTGCAATTATTATTGGTTTAATCACATATATTATAACATATAAATTACTTATTGGACTAAGGTATTACACAGAAAAGAAATAGATATCGCAATAAATGTTTTGTTGATACATAAAATATGTATATGAATATAAAAATGCGTTAATTTTTCTATAATATATATAAATACTTTGCATACATTACTTTACTATCAAAATTATATGACTAATAATATTTTGTGATGTTTTAATTCGTATTTCCTGACATATTTTGGATTCACAGAATAAAATTACGATCAAATTATTTAGAAAACTGCAAAGTTCAGATTAAAATATGAATATATATTATTTATGTGTATGAAAAGGGATACAAAATTTTTGAAATGTTAATAGCTCGGTAATGTCAAAATTTGTCTTCTTGGTTTTTCCCTCCTCTAAGTTAAATAGTGGCATTGGATTAATTTTTTTTCCGTTTTTTATTTGTATATGCTTCAAAAAGTAAATCATAAAGTCTGTTATCTATTTGAAATTCCCAAATTATTTTTTGTAATTACTTTGAAAATCATTACAAAGGGGAAAAAATTATATGAGCATAGAAGAACGCATACGATTTATCCTGAATTTTAAAACTTCCTTCTCATTTGTTCTTCCACATTTTAAATGTCTTCTAAATCTTCTTGTAGGAAATATAAATCCTCTTATACAAAAAATGAAAATACTTCGGAAAAAATGAATTAAAATGCATTCTCCTTAATATTAATATTTTAAGCAAGGCATCAATCATTCAAAAATGATACTCACTTCTATTAGAAAGGAAATTCATTTTTCTCTAAGATATCTCAATACAAAATAGATACAATGTTAAATACCAAAATTATTATATGCTCATATATGCTTGAGAATTGCACACACAAAAATTACAATCAAACTTAAGATATTTTACAGTAAAGACAAATTGTAATGTATTTGCTAATATTAAAATTAATTGGTTATAATAGCCTGTAACCGTAACTATTCCTCGGCCCTCTATCGGCCGTTACCATGAACAATCAGTCCATGCCTTGGAAGCGAACGTAAAGCATGATGTAATCCCCGAGTATTATTTTTATGCATATATGTTAAAAAGTTATTGTCCTAAATATTTTTGTCCCCTTGTAAATCATGTCCTTTAATGTCATTAAATGTATCTTTAACTAAATTGGCATGATTTATTGATTTTAACAGTCTATCCTGACAGAGTTAGACTTTTGGCGCCCTTTCGGTCACAAGCCTAAATAACTAAAGTATGGAAATAAAATGGCTTGAATTTCGGTAGAAATTGAATATCCTTTCATCATTTGTTCTTGTTAATCATATGGGAAATCGCTTTCATTTAACTTCGTATCAATATCGTTTTATAAATTTTACTTATAAGTATTTGCAAAAGATAATGAAAGGCATTCTTTTTCTCTTCCTGTATTTTTACTTTCTCGAAGTACATTAAAAGTACATTATACTTGTACGTGAAGTACATTGTAATTGTTAAAAATCATCCTCGAGATTTTGATGAATCTCCATATTCCAAACCTCTCCAAGTTAAGTATGTTTTTGGAGTTAAGTCCGAATAGGATAATTCACGAAATCTGAGTAAGATGGGTAAAATTTGGTACACGGTTGTTACAACAAATTTGTCAATTTCTACGAAATTTTTAATACAAACCATTCTTCGAAACTTTATATGCCTGATTGCTCGTAAGCAACTAAACATGATAACTAATGTAATTAATTAATGGGAGTTGTTTCTCAAAAACTCTCACGTACTTTGTAAAGAAAGCCCCTTCGTATAAAATTCTAAGCATTGAGTATGGCGCGAATGACTTGCATGGAATTGACGAACAATAGCTACAATGTATATATTTTTGATATTCATTTAGCCTTTTTACTGAATCGATGCATGTCGTGTGATACCTAGCGATATTTCTGGGACGACTTATGCCTGGCAATTATCAGCAGGTAACAGAATACTGAATTAGTGTTTTAAATGTATTATTTTTATAACTAATTATTGTATAACTAAATTATTACGCAATCACAAACCAAAATTCATATATTTAATTTATTGCTTTTTTAATGATTGCGTTTATACACTTCTGGAAGTACAGACCGACAGATAGTCAACCTTTTGATCGAACCCGTCAAATAATAATTATAGAATACAATAACACTTACGAAATATGTTCGGAAATTTACTGTAATATATCCAAAAAATATGTATATTTTAAAAATTACTTATATGTAGGCATGATAGTTTCAAACAACATTATCATTGAAAAAATTCCTTTGAGGATATTTTAGAGATGGGTGTACGCATTTAGAATTGGAATTCTTATAATCTAATTATTCTATTAAATTAGTTCTATTTATGAATATTCAACAGTAATTAATCATCAAGTAGCGTGATAATAAAGTGTTAATAGGGTATAATTAGCATAAAAACTTGAAAACTTATCAACAGGAAACAGGCCTTGATTATCTCACTTCAATTTTTTATTTCATACTTTCATGGTTTTCCCCATATGTGGGATCACAATTCAGTGTTACCATTTTTAGCCACTTTAATTGTAAATTGTTTACATAAAAATACCGTTGAAAGTAATAAAATAATGTTAATCGTTTTTTGCTATGTATTTTACAATTTATTTATATATACCTGCGATTATGTTTCGGAAATATTATTTTATTGACTCATTTGATCGAAACCTTCAACAGTATAAAAGAAATAAAAATGGTTTTCTACTTTTTATAAATACAATTTGTAGGCTTGCGATTACGTTTTGGGAATGTGTTCCTTATTTAATTGACTCATTTGATCGAAACTTTCATCAGTATGAAAGAATTAAAAATTGTTTATTGTTTTATACAAATACGATTTGTACACCTACGATCCCGTTTCGGGAATGTATTAATTATTTAATTTGATCAAAATATTCTTTAGTATAAAATAATTAAAAATTGTTTATTATTTTATACAATTACAATGTATACGCTTGCAATGCCGTTGAATATTTTATTTTAAGAACAATATTTTATCTCGAAAGCCATTTTATGTTTATAATCAGTCTAATCAATGTTTGTAATAATTTTGCGAAGAAAAGAATATTGACTGGGTCTCTTTTCTATCTATTTGTTTCCTAATTTCTAAAGCGTTACGGAATCTAAGTTTTTATACTATGCCTGGTCCTTTTAGTCATATGTAATAAAGCCATCTCCATAAAGCAAAGACTATAAAAAAGTCTGAATAAAAATTTTTACATAATTTTGTGACTAAAATTGCAGGGACTTGGCTCTACCGAATTTGGCACGTTGTTTCTGCTTGGATGGTAAAAGATCAATAAAAAATATTTCTAATGGAAATTAAATTGTAATGGTAACTTTATTCCTTTATAAGTTCGGAGTATATTAAAGCCTAAAAACACATTACACTAATTAATTTTTTGTTGGAAAAAAAAAAGCTCTTCTGTGATGCCACTTTTATTTAAAACATTTTTTTTCTAATTTTAATTAGTTTTATAAATATGTTTTACAATAATGCGTTTCATTGTTTTAAAAACTGCATTTATACATACGGGAATCGGGATGATATAAAATAGTTTTTTTGTATTAAGGAAACTTATAATATATAAAATTAGAGAAAATTTTGAGAATAAAAGAAATATAGTTGAAACAAATCTCAGACAGTATCTTTTTATGCTATTTCAGTATAACAGAATCTGCTAAAAAATAGTTTTTATGCTTATATTTCAAAACATATCAAGGTTAATAATGAAAATATGTTCTTGAAAATTATTATTTTTTTATAATTAAACCATATTAAAATATTTGAGTTTTTTGGATAGCTTTTATAAAGAAACACGCAATCTAAAGATATATGACAGTGGTGTTATCACTTTTTCTTTAGATTAATAATGAATTTACAGCAGACTCAATGATAAGATTGAAGAAAATTCTTTCAGACTTTTTTGAGCATTTTTTAAAAGGGCAAATCGATTATATTACCCAGAATGTTCTAATATAGTAATTACTTCTTTTCTCAAGGTGAGGTAAAAATTAAGGTTGGGTTCACCCTACGATATACCTTCAGGTAATACAGAACAGGTTAAGGAACCTAAAAATACCCCTCTGACCAGGCGTGTTCAAATCCGGAAGTGGCATAAGAAACCTATTATGGGCAGGATTTACTCCCTTGATAAAAACAACATGAATTTGGGCTTAAGAGCATTAAGTGATATTCATTTGACAATGCATAATTACTTCTTGTAAAATTTCATTTTAAACTTCTAAACCAATTTGTGAAAGTTTCAAATTGATACAATAATTTAAGTATTGTTATTAATTAATTGTTGCAAAATACTATAATAGAATAAAAGTATATATATTTTATTACAATTAAAATATATGAATAAACTATACAGATAAAAAGAGCAAAATAATTCTGTATTGTTATAGACAAAAGACACTTCTCATCTGTCCATCAACACAGCACTTATAAGCATTACGATTTATAAAATGCATTACTTAGTAAAATAGCAACATAAAAAGGTATTAATACAATTTAAATACATAGATTTTTAAATTGTTACTATTCATTAAATATAGAGCTGATATTTTATTATTTATATTTTAATATAGAGCTAACATTTTATTATTTTTTTAGGCTATGAATGGTTACTTGAAAATATATTTTAAAATATGCATTTCCTTCCCAATAGTCATTAGCATTGCAGAATTAAAAAAACTATTATGAGCGTTAAAATCAGTTAGAAAAAGATTTATCTCATTCTATCCCAGATTTAATATAAATTATTGAACCTAAAAGCATCTTATTCTAGATATAAAATAATTAAAATAAAAATTATATATATAATAATATTTTTTTAATTTAAATCCTAATTTACTTCCTAATTTTTATCTTAAATTAACCCATGTTAATTTCATTTTAAAATGTTGCCTTATTCCCAGATCCAATTTGAACATTTATAATGTATTATTTCCAACAAGGACTTAATAAAATTGCTGTCTCAGTCGTTCCCACGCCAGGATTAAAAGGATAAAATAACATCTGCATCACTTAAGATGCCTAAAATTTTTTGCCTAAACTGACACTTAGCAAAGAAATCCCTACAAGAATCTCATAGTACAATCACCGACTGGAAAAATATCTGTTACTTTCCTTTCTGTCACTTTCTTAGACAAACATCATTTTGTCAACGCTTTTCTCTTCTACCGATTATGACTCCGTGTAAAATAAATTGAAGTTAATATCAAAAGTTTGTTCTTTTTGGCCATATATCCAGATAAATGAATGACCTAATAAAAATTTCACATTAAAAATTATATTCTCTTCATAGTTTTATAAATCGATTAAGTATTGAGGAACATATTATTGAGTAATATTTTTTAATCATTTTATCCATTCAACTCTTTGGGATTTTCAATGAAAAACCAGAACAAAATAAGATTATCCAAATAAAATTAAAAATCGGGAAGGTTAATTTTTGGATTTGGAATTCGATTATCCGGTTAAACAAGGGTACATTTTCAAAAAACCTGAAATGGCAACTATAATCATATTTCAAGGATAACGATTTTACTTTTAAGATTTTGACTAGCTTTCTCTCTCTTAAGTTTAGATTTCTTTACATTAAATAACTTCACTATATTGTATTCTTGGAATATTTCCGAGTAACAATTTTCATGTAAAGGTAACAGGTGCAATTGACCAAATAGCGCAAAATCTCATTATAAATTTTCATAATAAACACGGCCATTTAAAGATATAAAAAAGCATTTGTTATGCAACTTAGTAATTAATTTATTCAAATAAAAGTATTTTAGTTACAACAAAATCAAAAATACCCCCACAAACTCAGTTAAAAACAATACTTTTTGTAAAAACTGGGAAAACTTTTCAAACAATTGGATCCAATAACAGTAGATTAAATAATTTCACTTTTATTGAAAAGTTGTAATGCCATTTGTACTTTTAAGGTAAGATTTATTTTAAGTTGTGTCTGATTATCGGGTAATTTCCAAATAATTTTATGCAACATTTTTATTTTAGCCTTATTAACATTAGATAGATATTGCCAATCGGAAATATTTTAGAAATTCTTGTTAATAGCAACAAGATTCGATAATTCTTATTTA
This sequence comes from Argiope trifasciata, assembly GCA_026543055.1. NCBI lineage: Eukaryota > Metazoa > Arthropoda > Arachnida > Araneae > Araneidae > Argiope > Argiope trifasciata. The sequence goes on along the minus strand of JAPMOQ010026930.1, from coordinate 470,681 downwards.
TAGCAACAAGTAAAAAAGAAAGAAATGCTAAAGAATTTTTTTCCGATGACCATCAAAGTTTTTAAAATTTATATAATTTATTTTCAGATTAATCATTCTTTTAGATAATGTTGAAGATAATTAAGAATAAATAAAAAGACTAATATTTGAAATGTACAATAAATGACATTAGCGTAATCAATACTAAATATCGAATAAGCATTGTTTTTTAAATATTGACATAGAAGAAACATCGAATATTTTATAAATTACTACATACAAAATTAAAAGCTAATTAAGCATTTTTAGCATAAAAATTGTGAACATACCATAAAAGAAATGAGCAGCTAATACCTTATCGTCTTCAAAGACTATTTATGAACTTACATTTCTGAAATCAGTCTTGAATCGTCTGTCAATTTTATGCTTCAGCATTATTTTTTTATATATCTTATAAAACAATTGTTTTATTTTTAAAAAGTTGATATAAATTTTTTTATAATAATCTTTTTTTAAACAAACTTATATTATAAATAATGTTTACAATAAGTAAAAAGTAAGAATTTTTTTAATTAACAAAAAAAAAAGGTTTTGCTATTTTTTACAATAATTTGGAATACTAAATAGTAGTAAGAAAAAATACATAGTTTTTTTTGTAATAAAAATCGACAAAAACCTTAATTGCTTAAACTTTCTTCCTTAATTTTGTAAGGAATTAAAAAATACATATATTTAACTAAAATTTCAAAAATATGAAAATATCGATTCTATTATAAGTAAGAATATTTATTCATAAAAATTAGTATTTCTGCAAAAATGTATACTTGGTATTCCTTAATATACTTAAAAAAGACATTTCTCTTATCAATCACTACTGCATAAAAAAATTTCCTAATATTCGAGAAATTAAAACGTAATTTTATCGTAGGATTTAACGAAAAATTATGTGCTATGCTTAAATATGTTTCAATTACATAAATTAATTGAACAAAATATAACTGCTTTAGCTTCATAGCAAAAACTAGTAATGAAGAAACAGCCAAAGCACGCCGTCAAGATCACAACTTCGATAAAAGTTACACAACTCTGCCATTTTTTCCCCCAGAAATTAATAACAAAATGGACAGTAATATAACAACCTGAAACATTAAAAAGCAAGTTGATTTTACAAATCAAAATTTCTTACTTGAATTGTCGTCATGGTATTTTCAGTAAAAAACTGGACACCATTATAAATTTTGTACTTCAGCGTCAGCGCGCCAAGAACAATTTTGAAACTTACGAAACCTTTGTTTTCTGTTTTACGTGAAATATTTTCCAAGTGAGAGGTATACACCTCGGAGGCTTTGACCTACACAAACTTCGTCACATGATCAGGTAAGGCGGAAATTTTCAATTATCACTACTACTTGTTAACCTATTTACGAATTAGATGACTTAGTGACTTCTACAGTAAATAATTGTAGCAAATTTTGTGAACGGTGGCTAAAAGCCTGCATTCGTAATCTTCGTCCTTGTCAGAACATGATGTACAAGGCTTTCTAGCGCTTGTTTGTGACTTCAGAATGCCCGTTTGGAGATCATTATTCATTTAATATTGAATAAAGAAATGAATTTGCATTTCAAGTTATTTAGACGAAAGGTGTTACATTAAATGGATCAGATTAAATGTGATAACCTTTTATTTTTGATATGTGAGCCAAATTCTTTGCCTTGAATTTATTAAATAACAGAAATGAAATCATAAAACAATAGCTAGCAGACAGAGGGTTTTGTTTCTATAATAACAGGTTTTAAGTTCTTTATGATATTATTTATAAGGACTGCATTGTTAATTCTTGAAATTGTTTGTATGTAATATAAATCATCATCTTTTGAAAGAAAATTAAACGAATGCCAGAAATGTCTGCATTGATTAAGTGTATTTTTATTGTAGTATTCTTAGCTCATTATTTATAGCTGGGAAAACCCAAGCATTCAGATAATCAAATCAAACACTCCCCTAAAATCTAATCCGATTACTCTAGCTAGAATAAAAAATCTTTAAATAAACAAAACATCGTTTACTTTCTGTTTTGTTTTCAATTTTATTTATTATGGATTTTTACATTAACTTAGTATATAAATCATCCTTGAGAAAAAGATAATAAAAATTAAAAATCTGTATTTCTGAAAAATGAATGATAAAATGTTGAGCATTATTTATTTGAAAGCTGTAATTCCAATTACTGATATCAATATTTCTTTTCAGCTATCTATAATGTTTTAGTAAAATCAGATTTAAAAAAATGTTTGCTTAAAAAACTGCCATTTTTCATAAATTATTCTTCGAGAAAAAAATGCGAGATACTATTTTGAGGATTAAGTAAGGATGTTTAATTCTACATTATTAGTAAAAAAATTTCTTGATAAAATATTAAGAGTAATAAGATTAGACTTAACATGATTTCGACTATTATTCCAAACGATTCTATTTATTTTGTTAGTGTTTGATGCATTTAAAATTAAATATTGTCAATTAAGCGATCTTTCAGATTCATTTTGAAGTACTTTTAAATTAAAATAAAAGAGAAAAAAGGAAATAAAAATTTTCTAATCTGTATTGCATTATCTCAATTGGCGTTGAAAATTCATGCCCGCGCAATGTTTTCTTATTGTTGACAGCTGTCATTTTCATTTTAATAAAAGTTTAAAATTTATGTGTATTATACTGTAATAGCTATTTTAATCTCGATAAATAAAATAGACTTGATTTTAAAGGAATACGGACTTAATTTCTTGTTTTCTCTTATTTCAGATACACAATGTAAATACATTGTTTTTAGGTTAGTTGCGTGCTTTTGTAGCTAAACTGTATTTATGTTAGTTTTATATTTTTTATGTATGCTTATAGTTTTAAGTACATTGTTTTTTAGGTTAGTTTTTATTTTTTATTATTTGATAGTTTTTCGAAATGCCCAGAAAACGCAAATCTAATCTTCCGAAGAGAAGTAATAAAGCTCGAGCTATGAAAGAAGCTAGAAGAACTGTTTTCAATTTCCCTTAAAATTGACCTATTCAACGACAATCAGCAAATCACAGGGCCAAATCTTAAAAGTGGCACGCATTAATTTGGGTTGATATGGTCATGTTATCATGTTTCTCACGTGATATTATATGTTGGTTGTTCACGTTTGCCTGCCAAAACTTGCATGTGCTGACGAAAAAAAAATAAATCACCTTAAGTTGTATGCATAATAGTATCAGAATAAAAATAAATTTTGAAATTTTATCTCAAATCCTCCTCAATGAGTTACAAGTTTCTTGATTACAACGTATCAGACTGGGTGCTCGGTTTACATTTTGATCACTCGGTTACATTTTTACACTCGGTTTTACATTTTGATCAGACTGTCAATTCCCATACATACGCATCGAAATTTCCAAGCGGACGAAGTAGCGGTGGTAGCTAGTATTAAATAAATGAGAGTAATTTGTGCATTTAATAAATATACTTTTATTATACTGATCTTTTTGGCATTATTTATTGCCGGGTAAACCAGCAATAAATAATATTTCCCAGAATCGAGGTAATCAAATAAAACGCTTCTCAGAGTCATATTTGATTGTTTTAGACTATATAAAAACGTCAAAGTTTTAAATACATAAAACATCATATGCATATTGCATTGTTTCAATTTTTTTTCTCTTTTTAAAATAAAATCTTTTGCATTATGTTAGTACAGAAAACATTTTTGAGTAGAACTTCCTAGAATATTGAAGTCTCTATGACGGAAAAAATGCATTGCTCATTTCATAAAATTTAAGCTGTATTAATCTATAATAAGCCAAATCATCATCTGAGTTTCTAGAATCAATATCTTTTCTGATTATCTGGCAATATTTTTAAAAAATCGGATAAAATTATTGTTTAAATCAGATATATAAAAAATTATCGTTTTCATAAACTAAAAAAAGGGTTGTGAAACACTGGTCTAGATATTGCATAAAAACATTTTTTTTTTTGTGAGCGCAGGTGAAAGAAAAGTTGACTTTAAAAATCTGTCGAAAGTGTGTTTTTCTTTGTTTTTGCAAACACTTGAATATTTCGAAAGCAAACGTTTAGAATTTCATATGTAATTTTTCCACTCCTTACTTTCTCAAAGTTTGCTGAAATTATTAGTATGGGAAATTACCATGCACAATATTTACTTTCTATTTATTGCTACTTCCATTAAGTTACTGTAGTAATCCAGACTACCCCGTTAAATTTTACTAACCCTCTAAATACAGTAAGTGATAACAGCTACTGTTTAACTACAAAGACAAAATGTTATAAAATCTTGCTGAACGATATTAATAAATTGCCCACATGGCAATTAAACTTTCTTTGGATAAAATGTTTAAAATCTATTTCAAATTAAGAAAACATACATGATTTAAATGCAAATACTATTGCACTTAAATGCGACAAATAAAACAAATGTTACTTGACTTTTTGAAAAAGATATTGCTTAATATTAGTAGAAAGTGATACAATTTTTCTTAGAAACCTAAAGGTTTATTTATTAGAATAACGATTATTTAACCTTTAAATGCCATAAGTTTCCTACAAGATACCGAATTTTTAAATAAAATAGTACACTTGCAGCTGGTTTGTTTCTAATATTTAGCTGTGTGTATGCTATCACTGCATAATGTTCTTCTGAAGAAAAGTTATAAAAATAATTGTTATCAAAATTGTTTGAATTATACGAAATTTTGCTTTTCCATCATATGACATATTTGTATAAAAAGTTTAGTGGAATAAATCTTTGACACATTTTATTTTTATAAAAAATATACTTTTATGGTGGGTTAGTATCTTATTTTTAATGTAGTATAATTATTTGCCTGTTTTAATTGATGAAATTTATGCAATTTGTTTGAGGTTGAATTTTGAAATTTCGCGATAAAGTGTGTTAAAATAAGTGTTGTAATTTTTAAAAATTATTTATCCCTTTATATGGCTACTTCATTAATTAGATTGATATTTTTTAAATTTTTATTTGGAAGTAGGTTTGCATGCATGAAAAGTTTTTAATAAAGCACTGCAGATCTTTTTCATAGTTTATCATAAATTCCAATATCTCTTTTTATAAGGCTATCTATAGCAAAATCCTATGGTACTCATTCCTTTTTTTTGACAAGTCCTTCTTACAAATTAGACATAATGATTCTTCGTAATCTAGATTTTTTACAGTCAGCTGATGTTGCCAAAATCTTTTAATTCTTTATTCATTATTCCTCGATGAATTTTTTAAAATTAATTCTTTGCTTTTTTTCTTGATTTCTGAAAATCCTTCGAAGTTCAGTACTTTTGTCATTTGAAGGCTTGATTTTCAAAAGAACGGCTGTGCTCTGCCATTTACCGAACAGGCAATGGCTGATATATGCATTTTATGACCCTAGTTAATGCTCATTACAAAGTCTCCTTCTTTTAACTGTCTGATAAATTTGGTTTTAAATTTAAACACATTTTTTTACTTAACCAAATTTTTAATAATTCATTCTAACTTTTTTATTTTAATATTTTTTTTGATTATATGTGCTTTTATTTACTTATTATGAACTCACAACTGAGCTATATCCATGGTCATAAACATACTTAAACAGATGCTTGTTGTTTATAATTATTGTAATAACTAATTCAAAGTCATGAAACAAATAAGAATTTAACTATTTATAATTTACAAAGCTCTTAATATTTTATTCTATATATAATCTTAATATTTTTATCCGTATAATTTACATTCAAAAAGTTATTTATTTGAAAATTAATTTGAGAAGTTTTTCTCTAACCTACTTGTGTATGATCGCTTCTCAATTAAGAAGCGCTAGTCAGTTGAATACTCTGAAATCTGACAGTGCCAACACGAATAAAATTCTATCATTGGGCAAAATAAATGGAAAGAATCAAAATTACACTCATATGAAAAATAGCATTCGACAAACGCTTGGTATTCTAAGCAAAATTCACGAGAAATGACGAATACTCGTTGGTGGTGAATTTTTGAAAAGAAAAGATCCACATTTCAATTACTGTACAAAAAAATAATAAAAACATTAAGAGAGCAGAACTATTCTTACAAGCCCAAATTCAGATTAGTATTCTTCTAATTTTCGTCCGCCAAAAGTCCAACGAAATTTAAATTAAATATCGTCTTTTTTAAAAATTAACTGTATCAAAAATAAAAATACTTTAATGAAATCTCTAAGAATGTTGAATGCCGCATTTATAATCAAAATATTTTTTAATATAATTTCAGATGCATTTTAGTTTAATGAACGTTTGATAAAATTCATTTTTCATTCTGACTGACAAAAGAAAGCCTTGCATTGTTTTAAAATTTATTGATCATAAAAAATATTATTCAGGTAATCTACTTTTTTTTAAAATGACCTTCCTGTTGTCTGAACAAAAAACACTATATTTACAACAATAGCATATTTCTCTTAATTCTATTTCTTCCAAATTTGACTTCAAAATTGTATATGCTGTTGGGAAAGAATATTGACACTTCAACCCACGCCTAAGTGAATGCGTTTTCTTGCGTTTCAAGTCCATAACCGTTTCGGCTTTTAATTTTTTTTTCCCTAACTGTCACTACCTCACGTGAGGAGAGCGATTATTTAATAATGTAATGCTCTGCCTTCATAGTCGTTTGGCAGAATGCCATAACTTTAATCAAAAGAAATCCCAATGGTATCCAGTTTCTGACAAATATTATTTCACAGTTGAAGCACTGAATTTTTTATGCTACATTCGAGTTACAGCCTTTCAGAATATTACAATTAATATCTGAAATATTTACAGCATTTTGAAATATTTTATGTCAATTATAAGATGTAGATTGCTAATAATCTAATAATTTTAATCTTAATTTCTACATTTTCACATATTCTTCAGAAAAATCATAAAAAATAGCGTAACTTAGGCTTGAAAAGGCACTACAATGTACATTAAAATGTAGAAGAAATATATATAGATTGATTTAGAATAAATAAGTAAAATAGTTAAATAATAAAAATAATGTTATTGTGAATAAAATTAATTTAGAAACTTTAAATGTTTGTCTTTCTTTCAAAGAAAAATTCGATGTTTCCGATGTTTTATTCATAAATGATGCCAGAATGTAATTTATAAATAAAGAAAGCTTTTCCTAATAAATATTATATCTCATGTAAAATTTAGTATATATGTAAAAAAGAGTAAGCCAATTTCATTATAAATCAATATAAAAATATTTGTTTTTATAAACATTTAGTTGTAGTAGTGAATCTAAACTATGTTTCTGTTACAATTATTTTCGAATTCACGATCACAAATTGAAATTAATGATAAAAAAAGAATTTTGTATGAAAATCTGTCTAAAATTAGTATATTAGTGTGTATGAATTCATAATAAATTTGGCATGATAAAACAAGTTTTTTTTAAAAAAATATATAGAATTCTCTGGAAATTAAATATTTGAAAAATGTGAGATATTTTGCAATAAATATTTTAGGTAAGAATAATAAACGAATGATGCTTGTAAATATTTAGTTTAAAGATTCGTTCGTATCCATTGAAAGAATTTTGTACATGCGTATCAAAATTTGAAAAAACAAGTTTCAGAAAAATACAAAACAATCGTGTATATTGCCAGGCTTCGGTTAATTACATTCTTAATTTCTCGAATACTAATTGTAGAGAAAATATGGTAATAGTCATAAAATTCGAACTCGAGTTTGTTAATAATTTCCACAATTTAAATAATTATACTACGCATGTCACTAATTTTTTATTATCTTAATTAAAATTTAAACTTTAACTTGAAATAGAAATGATTCAACTTCGAATAATACAAAAACGTCATCGATGAAATCAACCATATTTTTTAAAAAATGTTATTACAGAATATAAAATCGTTTGGCATTTGGAGTCTTATGTACAGAACAGACCAGCTTTATAACGAAATAATTAATACCATATCTAAGACTGTTAATCAAAAAATTCTCCAATTGAACAGAAATTTCAATTCATAACAGCAAGAAAAAATTATTAATTATAGCTTATTGTATCAAGAGTCTATATAAAAATTTAAAATACGTAAAATATAATTCTTTCTTTTCATTTGTATTTTTTTTTCTATCAAAAGCATAAACCTATTACTGACGATTTTAAAATTAGTTGTTAAACCACGATTGGAATGGATATCCTTTATATATATTCCATGTTTAATTTAAGTAATGTCAGATTATTGAGTCAATAATGTAGATATTTTGAAAATTCACAGAAATTTTTTTCTTACTCTATTTTTTCAGAAAATATTGTGTTTCGTATTTATTTCATTCCATAAATAAACAAGCTAAAAATTAGATCTTTACAGGATTAATTTCTCTTTTAATTTTAATTTTTCTCAGCATGATGACAACAATTAATGAAACTATTTTTACACTCTTACATAGCATGTTAATGTTTTTTAAAATTAAATTTAACTTCTTTATTTTGCATAAAATAAATTGTTTGAAAAAATGCTCAATTTTTAAAAAAAATTATACAATAAAACTATTGTTGAACGATAATTTTTGAATTTTAAGTTGATGTAAAAACTATTTTTATGCTTAATATTTTCGGAAGTTTTTGTAAGAAAAATTTTGCTAAATTTCTGATTCTTTTAAATAAAATAAAACTAAATTTCAAGAAAGTCACTTCGAAATGTATATTTCCACTTCCAAAGTAAATATGCGCCCAGTTCGGCAGCTTAAGGTCAAATAGTCTAGCTTCAGAATTCAAATATACACATTCATCCTTATTGTAAGGAAAAGAACATTTATTTATTTAATGCCATAATATGCGCTTAACTTTAACATAAATAATTACTTTTGGACCCTTCAACAATATTAAGGAATTGCAATGGCTTAACCGCATAAGTATTGTAAAATTATGGATTCTAGAAATAATTGAACTGATAGTTCATCTTTATCAGGCCTAGTACATACTAAATATACCATTGAGGATTAAACGTCCTCACATTGGGACAAAAGAGTTTGTAAAATGAGCTACTGGTCAAGAAAAAATTATGTATAAAAAAGTGATTGAGATCAAATACTACTGGAATTCCCGATGTATAAGGAACTCACTGAAAGCCACTCTTTATTTACGACATTATTTATGGCAGCATTAAAAAAAATTTTAACTTTAGTTTATGATAAAATCGCTAATTTAATATTCGTTATGAAAGCATTTATTTGTTCAATACTATATTTTTAATTTTTTCAAGAATTTATTCACTTTGTATTCACTTTTTCAAGAATTTAT